>KV000954.1:63206-90830 GCA_001598015.1 Dorcoceras hygrometricum | reverse complement strand
AGGAGAATCCGATCGTGCTGATCTCGTCAGGACTTCTAGTGCAGTCTGACGAAGGAGTCCCGAATCTGGTCGTGGACCGGATTGACGAATCTACCGCAATCAACCGAGAAGCGCCGGGTTCTTGAAACACCGGTTGGAGCCAGGCACAAGTGCCAGACAGGTGACCTGCTAAACCCCCTATGTATGTTGATACGTAGATTTGCTTGATTACTCGTATTGATCGCATCCCGGTAAAATTTTGTTCTTCCGCTGCCTGCCGGGGTGCGGATCCGGACCGATCCCAACAGCCGTCATACCCACTATCACATCTAACATACGCTTTAGTGCATTCTAGGTCTTTACTCAACACAATTGTAAATCATTACACACATAATGAAAGTAAAGAACGCCATATAAGTAAATGCGAATATCATATATAAAGACTGTTTGTACAAGAGTCTATAAAACCCATACGCCACAAGTTGGATAGTTGGGCATCTACTCTAACAGTTCGTATGATTGGGCTCATTGAAAAGTTGTTGGGCCTTGATATCACACTTCCACATGAGCTGTCTGTGGATTTGCTTCTCCTCTCGCTCCCCGCTGCATTCGACCCCTTTGTGGTCAACTTTAACATGAACAAGCTGGAAGCCACCCTTGAAGAGGTGGTGAACATGCTTGTAGTGTTCGAGGGGACCATAAAGAAGAACAAGCCCGTCCTCCTTATGGGCACTTCTTCCTCTGCGAAGAAGGGGTCCAAACGCAAGGGCAAGAAGCGTTCTGCCCCTACAAAGGAGGAAAAGCCCACCAAGAAGCCCAAGGCAAAGGCTTCCAAGCCAAACAAGACTGAGGATGTTTGCCACCACTGCCACAAGCCTGGGCACTGGAGGAGGAACTGCAAGGAGTACCTCGAGCAGTTGCGAACTGCAAAAGGTATGTTCTATATCGAAATATATATGTCTCTTAATTTGACTTCTTGGGTACATGATACCGGATGTGGATCTCACATCTGCAATGATTTGCAGGTGATGACAAGAAGTCGACGTCTTAGAGAGGGTGAGACCCACTTGAGGCTGGGCAATGGAGCAAGAGTTGCTGCTGTAGCGATAGGAGATGTTTATTTATTTCTGTCTTCAAATTTTAAGTTGTTATTGAAAGACGTTTTATTTGTTCCCGAATTAATAAAGAACATTATTTCTGTTTCTATTCTTGATAGTGATGGATATTCTTGTGTTCTTACTAATTCGATTTGCAATATATACAAGAATGAATGTTTGATTGGAATTGGGGAACGCGAAAACGATCTGTACACCTTAAAATTAAAACAAGTTCCAACTCGTGATGTGGAAACACATACAACAATAATTAAAAGGAAATACGATAGCTTGAACCCAGCACAACTTTGGCATGCTAGGCTAGGTCATATTTCCCTAAGTAGGATGAACAAATTGGTTAGGAGTGACATGTTTGATTTGTCAGACATTAACTCCCTACCGACTTGTGAATCTTGTCTCAAGGGAAAGATGACTAAAAAACCCTTCAAGGGCAAGCCTGAGCGTGCTCAAGGCCTATTGGATTTGATCCATACTGATGTGTGTGGCCCACTTAGCATTGGTACTAAGTACGATCACACATACTTCATCACCTTTACCGATGATTACTCTAGGTATGGGTACTTGTACTTAATGAAGCACAAGTCTGAATCCTTTGAAAGGTTCAAAGAATTCAAGGCTGAAGTAGAATTTCAGTTAGGGAAAAGTATTAAAGCACTCCGATCCGATCGAGGTGGTGAATACTTGAGTGCTGAATTTCAAGACTATCTTAAAGAGAATGAGATTCTCTCACAGTGGACCCCTCCGGCCACACCATAGCTCAATGGTGTAGCGGAGCGTCGTAATCGAACCTTGATGGACATGGTTCGATCTATGACGAGCTTCACTGAACTTCCTACCTCGTTTTGGGGCTATGCGCTCGAAACGGCGGTAATGTTGTTGAACAATGTCCACACCAAGGCAGTGGATAAGACTCCATATGAGATAGGATGGGCAAGCCGCCCAAATACTCATACATGAGGATTTGGGGATGTCCTGCTTACGTGAAGCAGACAGTGGGAGATAAGCTGGATACTAGATCCATCTTATGTTACTTCGTTGGTATCCAAAGAATTCCATTGGATACTACTTATACTATCCAAACGAAACAAAAGTGTTTGTTTCTAGAAATGCCACCTTTATGGAAAGGGAATTTCTACTCGATAGAAAAGGAAAGATAGTAGATCTCGAAGAGGTTCGAGAACCGTTTGAAGTACCAAGTGAGTCTCCCACACCTCCAGAGCCAGTACCAGAAATGGTCGCACCTAGGAGATCTGAAAGGATTCCTAGGGCTCCTGAAAGATATGGTTTTCTACTTGAAGATGATCAAAATGATCAAGTTATTGGATGTGATCCAGGAACTTTCAAGGAGGCAATTTCCGATGCTGATTCTAATTTATGGCTTGAAGCAATGCAGTCTGAGATTGACTCAATGCATGCTAACCAAGTTTGGACTCTTGTTAATCCTCCAGAAGGAATTGTTCCTATTAGGTGCAAATGGATATACAAGAGAAAACTTGGGCCTGATGGTAAGGTACTGACCTACAAGGCACGACTGGTTGCAAAAGGTTACACTCAAAGGGAAATTGTTGACTATGATGAAACCTTTTCACCAGTCGCAATGTTCAAGTCAATTAAAATCCTACTTGCCATAGCTGCATGGTACGACTATGAGATATGGCAAATGGATGTGAAAACTGCGTTCCTCAATGGAAACATTAAGGAAGAGATCTATATGACGTAGCCTGAGGGTTTCACATCTGTAGGAAGTGAGCATAAAGTATGCAAACTTCAGAGATCGATCTACGGTCTCAAACAAGCATCGAGGAGTTGGAACCAGAGATTCGATGAAACATTAAGGAAATTGGTTTCATCGAGAATCCCGAGGAGCCATGTGTATATAAGAAGGTAGTTAAAAGCGCTGTGACATTCCTTGTACTTTATGTTGATGACATTCTACTCATTGGGAATGATGTAGGAATGCTGCAATCAACTAAAGTATGGTTGTCTAGTAGATTCTCGATGAAGGACATGGGTGAAGCATCCTATATTCTTGGAATACAGATCTATCGGGATAGATCGAAAAGGATGCTCGGACTCACCCAAGCTACCTACGTCGATACCATACTTAAGCGGTTCTCTATGGAAGAGTCCAAAAGAGGACACCTACCTATGTGCCACGGGGTCACTCTATCTAAGTCTATGTGTCCAAAGACTGATGAGGAGATAGAGAGTATGACATGTGTGCCATATGCCTCGGCAATAGGTAGTATTATGTATGGCATGATCTCAACTAGACCGGATGTCGCATATGCTCTGAGTGTCATGAGCCACTACCAGGCCAACCCCGGCCAATTGCATTGGAAGGCTGTGAAAGATATTCTTAAGTACTTACGAAGGACTAAGAATATGTTCATGGTCTATGGGGGTGGTGAACTGAAAAATTGGAAGGCTATACTGATTCTAGCTTCCAATGTGACGTGGATGATTCGAAGTCAACCTCTGGATTTGTATTCATGCTCAATGGTGGTGCTGTCTCTTGGAAGAGTTCCAAGCAAGACACCATCGTGGATTCAACCACAGAGGCTGAGTACATCGCAGCATCAGCTGCTGCTAAAGAGGCGGTTTGGATAAGGAATTTCGTCCAAGAGTTGGGCGTCATCCCTGATGGAGTTGGTCCAGTCCCGGTGTACTGCGACAACACGGGTGCCGTTGCGCAAGCAAAGGAGCCTAGGTCTCACCAAAGATCCAAACATATACTGAGGAAATACCACATAATTCGGGATATTGTGGCTAGAGGCGACATAGCAGTTGAGAGAGTCGCCTCTGCGGACAACGTTGCTGATCCACTTACGAAGCCCTTGCCTGGACCGTTGTTTGAAAAACATCGCGAAACAATGGGACTGCGTCTGATGAGTAGTTGGCTTTAGCGCAAGTGGGAGATTGTTAGAGTAGATGCCCAACTAGCCAACTTATGGCGTGTGGGTTTTATTGACTCTTGTACAAACGATCTTTAAATATGATATTCGCATTCTTTTATATGGCATTCTTTAGCAGTTGAGAGAGTCGCCTCTGCGGACAACGTTGCTGATCCACTTACGAAGCCCTTGCCTGGACCGTTGTTTGAAAAACATCGCGAAACAATGGGACTGCGTCTGATGAGTAGTTGGCTTTAGGGCAAGTGGGAGATTGTTAGAGTAGATGCCCAACTAGCCAACTTGTGGCATTGTGATTTCGGAGTCACAATGGTTGTGGGCCCACGGCTAGCTGTATCCCTGAACCATTGAGGGTCACACAAGTACTGGATTCACGATTCCCGTACGGAAACTGAGCTCAATGTGTTGAGCATAGGAGGAGGATTTTAGGGAGTGCGACTTCCTAAAAGTCAACAGGGGTCAAATTGCGATTTCCCATAGTTGAAGGGCTAAACTGTAATTTTGGCATAGGTGGTCTGAACAATTGTTTTCGTGGGCCCACGGCTAGCTGTATCCCTGAACCATTGAGGGTCACACAAGTACTGGATTCATGATTCCCGCACGGAAACTGAGCTCAATGTGTTGAGCATAGGAGGAGGATTTTAGGGAGTGCGACTTCCTAAAAGTCAACAGGGGTCAAATTGCGATTTCCCATAGTTGAAGGGCTAAACTGTAATTTTGGCATAGGTGGTCTGAAAAATTGTTTTCACATCATAATATTCAATTTTGGAAACTGAGTCGATCGGTCCGATCTGATCGTCGATCGGGGTTATGATGAAGCCGCGGTGATAGGATTGAACCGAATGTTCATGTCAGACCCCGTGCTAATTACTAACAATTAACACATAATTAGCGCATAAACACGGAAGCTTAAAATCAGGGCTTAAAAATTTTTCGAAATACAATGGGCCTGAACTTCAAATCATACATTCAAAATAGCGATAATTAAAATATGAGTTGACTCAAACTCCAACACAACAGGTATCAACATAATATCAATCAAGTACAAATCCCCAATACATGATAATACGAGGCATCTCCCGGTTCAATACATATCATATATAGACTGGGACTCAGGGACGCGGGGATCGACCAGCTGAACTTCCACTCGGTCCAGCTTGGTTACCCGAAGTTCCTGCAAATGGGCAACACAGACCCAAACAAAAACAAAAGCAGGAAACAAGTACGAGGTCAAGCCTCAGTACGAAGAGCTATCAAAGCAGATAAACATGCAACATGCTATAAATCAATGCTATGAATGCATGAGGCTGTCAAAGGAAATCAGTCAGCTAGACCGGTGTAACAACCGGCAAATCATATCATGTCGCCTCTATACCGCGGTCTATCAACCGGGAAATCATCGGTCCGTGATCATCGGGGCCCGTCAGCCCATCACAGCTCGGCGGTAGACACTCGTATCCGGTAGTCACTGCTCCGACGATAGCGTTGGACTTTTCGGGCACGACAAATCATTCTACCAGTCACAACGTGGCACCCAATCAGGTTATCAAATCAAATCTGTAAATCAGGCTCAAGATGTATGCATGAATGCCATTCAATATCCATGCTCTATACATACAATGCCTAAACGTAAAAACAGTATGCATACTCTACCAAAAACAGCAACTGGTTCACGTAGGCACATAACAGTAAAGCCACAGATTCCACAACATCGAATTATAGACATGTTCAAGCTCAAAGCTGCTAAGTGCTGCTCAATTCGTACCTCTCTTCCTGAATTTACCTAACAGATTTCTCCTGGTTCAATTCACGTAGCAGAAACTTCCTGGAAGCTGAAATCTGTTACAACATAGCTAATATCTTAGCTCAATTCAGCTACACAATCACGCTAATCCTACGGCCAGAAGCATACTTCAATCCTACACTTCTACGCAGGCATTAACTACTAAAAACCGAGCTCAAACTACAAGAAATGCTCTCCCAAAAGCTCAAAAGAAACAACGGTAGAATCTGCCCAACGAAACCAGCAACTCACGAACGAGCAGGGCCTACGGGATTTCTCAACTCGTTGCTCCTAGCTTCCAAACTAGTATCAATGGGAAGAGCAAATCTCAAGGAGTCCAGCGCCCCCAAGAACGTCAAAAACAGAGGCTGGAATCGACGGGAAATGGCGATAGAAAAAGACGGTGAACAGTAGCTATGTCGAGGGTTTGGAAAAGAGGAGATAAGAAATATCTGGCTCAAAATAATACTAAGTGTCGAGCGACACTTCCATTTATAATATCCAAAAATCCAACATCAGCTGATCAGCAATTCAGTCGACAAGACCAGCAGGTATCGACCAGCAGGTATCGACCTTTCCCTTCGTTAAAAACCAGCAGAAGCAATCAAATGCTGAATGCAAAACTACAATCTCGAAACGACACCGTTCCAACTAAACAAAACGACGCCGCAGAGCTAAACCAGCAGACAGCAGATCTCTTCAAAACAACCAACGACTGGTTCCAGCTGCAACATCCAAAACGTAGCGTTTTAACTTAATCAAACGACGTCCTCACTAAGACGCAAGGCACACGCAAGCGCTACTATCAGCAGCTGGTCACTCCTATCTAACACAACTGCTGAATCCCCTAGTCAACACTCAAAACATTGACCAACACGTGTCGCTTCCTCAATCATTCTCGCGCCAAAAGCAATATCGGCCAGCAGCAACCCTTCGAAACAAACTAAAACCAGCAGATGCAACGCGTCACTCCTACTTCACCCTACCGATGCAAACACCAGCAGGTAGCTACTGTACCGTTGACCAGCGTTGACTTCACCAAAATAATACAACTTCCGAATCAGCAGGAAACCACATTTCCTTCGCATTATCCTCTAAAACACGTGATTAATACCAAATCAAATCAATTAATCACTAATCTAAATTCTCAATCCTCACAGTTCACACGATGGACTGGGCCTGCCCCAGGTCCAATGGGCCGGTTCAAGCCCATCATACCTATACTTATTCATGGGTTGGGTTTGTATTATGAGACATAACATAACTTACACTCTCATAACCCTAAACCTAGCTTGTGGCCGCCCCCTCTCCTCCCAAAACCTCACGGCCACCGCCTCCACCGCCGCCCCGCCGTGCCGCCGCCGCCGTTGATCGTGTGATCGGACTTTTTCCGATCAGCATGTTGAGGAGATTCTGTTCGTGCCAAATTCGTCAGGCCTTCTACTGCAGGCTGACGAAGGAATCATGTTCCGATCGTGGACCTGATTTAGGAGGATCTACCGCCGCCTACCTTGAAGAGCCAGAATTCCCTGTGAATCTGGTTGGAGCCAGGCGCCTAGACGCCAGCAAGGTAACATTCGATAAACATCCTATGTATGGTTTATTGAATTGATTTGATGTATTGAACGTTTTTCGGGGCAATTTTTAAACTTCCGCTGCGCCCCCGGAAAACGGGATCCGGATCCGCCACTTCGCCAACAGAGGCTGCTAAGGGAACAGAAATGGGAACAGTTTTGAGAGACCCTGAGGTCACACAGTCTGATAATATATTAGTTGCGGTTACTGAAAGCCCAGCTGCTACAACAGAAAATGAGATTGTTTAAGCACCCGTGACAGATGTGGAACAGCTCTCATCCGATGAAGAGCTAATGTCAATCGATGAATTACTGAAGAGGATCCCTGGAGATATGATGATTCCATCAATTCTTGCTGCCGAACCCACCAAAATAAAGTTTGGACTTGGGATTTCAATCGCAGGAGTTGCAAATGGAGACTTATACAAGGCAAGTCTCCCTAATATAGCTCTCACCGATAAGGGGAAGGCGCCCCTTGTCAAGGCTAGCGTAGTCAAACGGCACCCCGCCCGTGAGATGGTTGATTTAATTTTTGGGTATATTGAGTTCCTTCTACAGTTAAGGGAAAACGTAATCGATGAAGTTTCTGCATTCTATCATTCTTTTAGTCTTCGAGGGTTAGCAGTTTTCAATCTCTTAACAAAGACATTGCTGCCAAAGAAGAAAATGTTTTAACTTGGGCAGAGACAGACTCTGTGCAAGTTGCTCTCCAGAGAAATGTGTATATACTCGCAAAGTATAGGGAAATGTTGCTTCGAAAGTTTTTGGAATCCCAAAGAGAAAATTTCAGTCCAGGACAACCTTGGTCAGTTATGGCGCTTCAGATTATAGATCTACTATCAGTCGCTCATAGCACTGCTGTAAAACATTTGCTGATGCAGAAACAGGCACTCGAGCTACAATGGACAAGGCCCTGCTGTTCAATGTTATTTGAAAGTACTTTTGATCGCGGTTTTTACATTCCCAGGAACCACAAAATCATTATTTCGACCTGCTGGATTCGTATTTTGAGACGTATTGGAGATGTTTGGGTGGTGGAAGATGGTTATGACCGATGGGTACAAGAAGATGAGACCCCTGTTTCTCAACCTTTGGTACAGTTGCCCCAGTGGTTTTCTTTAGAATCTCTATCACCGATTTGCCTCTTCTTTCTGCCAGTTTAGTGTTTGAGTGCTTCTACACTTCTTGTTAACACCTTGGGTTGGTCCAGGGTATGTACAGAAATTTTGCGGTATTCTATGTTTGGGTGTTTGAAACCAGTTGGAAGTTTTAATGTTTGTACAGATTTCGTCCCAGTAGGACCATTTTTGGGAGTTTTCAGCATTCCGAGAAGAGTTGTTGATAATGTTTCTTACCGTATACAGATCTTAGATTCAGCTCCTACAGATTTTGTTCCTTCCTCTCCACATCAGAGTTCAACTTCTACTTCCTCTATGCATTTCACAGATGAAATTCTTCAGGGCACTACAACTGCTGTTGGATCTACCCCTACTGTTGCTCAGTTTTCTCTACCACCTTCTGTTTCAGATTCTTTTAATGATCTACAGACTTCTATGTCTCGAATTTTCTCTATTCAATCGAAGGAATCTAGGAGATTGGATGATTCTCATAGCGAAGTTCTTGACAAAATCAAACAGCTTGAGACAACCATTCTTGACGCTTTTTATCAGCAGAATCAAGCATTTCACCGTTTGATCACAGGCATACGTCAGGAAGCTCATAATGACACAAATTCCCTATCCCTTGGCCTAAAAGATGTCCGTACTCAAACTGCCATTTTATCGACAGACCAAGCGGATGCTCACAAAGAGGCGAAAGAGCAAATGGCTATCATAGAAGACATGGATGAAAGGCTTGCTACTATTCGAAGCGAACAGCTGGATTTCCATGCACCGGCACAGGAAAATTAGAACAACCTTTCCTCTCAATTGGGTGAACTTGTTGCCTACATTAATCGTGGTAATGACAAAAAGGGGGAAGAGTAGCAGCCGCCGACCTCAACCGCCTCCTGATGATCTAAATAGACCCAGTGGGGGTAATGCAAGCAGAGGAGGTGGTGGAGGTGGTTCTGGTGGAAGTGGCCGAAGAGATAATAGAAAGGGTTCTTCAATGAAAAAGGGATCTGGTAGCAGTGGTGCTGGTGGACCATATAAAAAGAACGCTGAATGGTGGTTATATGGGAAGAATCAGTTTTAGATTTTCTTTCTTTCAGTTCCTGTACAAATTTTTTGTACATCGTTCAGTTATGAGATATATAAATATTTCAGCAAACTTTACGCAATTTATTTTTGCCTATCTATATAAGTCATAAGGCTGCTAAGTTTTGTCATCACCAAAAAGGGAGAAATTGTTAAGGTAAAATTTATTAGTTTTGGTGATAACAAAAATAAGACAAGTACTGAATTCTAAGTAACATCTGGACAGTCAGTAAGTTGTAGTCATTTACAGTTACGCTTGATTCAGATGTTGGGTCGACTATCACATAACGAATTGAATCAGAAGTAGTGACGTCACTTCAGTGTATTAAAGTTCAGAAGATGTGACGTCATTCTTTGTTGACAGGTCGATGTTTTGAGACAAATTTGGTTTCTTGGAACAGTTCAGATTTTAGGAACAGTGTATTCAGAAGTGAGCTACAGTGGAAGATCTATTGATTAAAGCATAGGGCATTCAGATTTGAGTAACAGTTTGTGATCTATTGTTTCAGTTTCGAGCATTTCAGTAGTAAACAGTTCCTATTCAGTTATTTCAGATCTTAGTACTTCAGAAGCGAGTGTATTCAGCAGTTGGGTATCTACTTCAGCAGTTAGTATTTTCAGAAGTGGTTACAGTGCTATCAGTGACAATCATACTTGAGATTATCAGTAGTGTTCAGACTTGGAACAGTATATTTTTCAGTAGGAGCTAGTATTTCAGCTGTTGGCATATTTCAGCTGTTACTACATTCAGCTTTTGGCATATTCAGCAGTGACAGCTACTCAGCGATGAAATAGTCGTCTTCTTTAGGAAAGAAAGAAGTGTAGCAATGAAAAGAGATTTCAGGCGCAATCAACGCACATATTCAAAAGCGATCATATATTCAAATTGGAAAGAATCAATGGTGAAGATTGAATCGTACAATTTCCTGGAATTAAGGAGACACTGTCATTACTATTTTGGGTAAATAGTACACAGTATACAGAGGACGTTATATGGTGTTTGCAAAAATATGGTATAACGACAATTTGGCTCTGACGAAGAGCAATTTACCTCGAGTGGAGCATGATATGCAATGGACAGATATTCAAAGGGATTTTGTTTCCTTGGCAAGATTCTAATGACCGTTGAGAGCAAATGGTATAAATAGCTGGATTTGAATTGAAGAAGATCTCGCTTACTCGCTCACTCTTATTCTCTGGCTCAATCTCATTGATTGAAGTTATCTTCCAAAAGCTCAAACAGCCACTGAAAATTTACATTGCACAAAAATACTCTAAGTTCAGTGCCTCAAACTCGAAGAACACTCAGCAAGATTTCATAGATTCAACCTTCGAGTTCATCTTCTGGTTACCTTGCGTAATCGAGTTTTATTGTTAAAACCAGAAGATTTACAGTCTCAATAGATTTGCATTCCATTGTATCATTCATTGTTGAGTCTGTAACAAACGTGCCACACAAAGCCGTTTGATAAAAATACTAATTGTTGTATTCAGCAGTTGCATCTGCTTGATTGTTGATTGGATTTGCTAGGAGTTCACCTAGAGCGAGGCTCGGTGACTGGGTGGTTACAGAGGCTGTAAACATCAAATCTTCTAGTAGAACCTTCCTGAAAAGGAAGAAGGGGAGACGAAGGATATTGACATCCGAACTTTCATAAACAAATTCTTAACCCTACTCTTTTACATTACTGCATTTACTTATTGCTTTAACTGTTCACTGATTGATTGGCTTATTTCCGCACATTTACTATTAGCCAAGAAATCAGCATTAAAACTGAGATACCTTAAATCTGGTAACTCGGATTTAAGTTAAGCGGGTGCTTGTAAAAATTGTTTTAAAGGTTTCAAAAATATTTAAAAATACCAAGGAGTTCATTCAACCCCCCCCCTTCTGAACTCCTAGGCCTGTATTTCGAGCCATATTGATCCTATCATTGTTGAATGATGAAGAAGTTGAGTAGCAATTCGAAAAATAAAATAAAATTACTGAAGAAGTGGGTAGGTTAAAGAAGCAGACAAATCCTATAAAAGGTGCCGATGATGTGCAAGTGAGAAGAGGTTTGAACCTGCTATCTCTTGGATTTGAACTCATTTAAGAATTGTTTTGTGTTCTTATGTTATTGTTTCATATATAAGTAATTAGTGTATCTGCCACAACTCATCATGCCCAAATTGTCTCTATTTTATGTTGGAAATATCATGTTAAATGATTAGCTCGTGTTGAAATGATTGAAGTTGTAACAGTTGTAGGAGAAAAATTAAGTATAGTTTGGCTATAGTCCTTGGTTATCTATTTTTGACCCCAACTATTCAGTTATTCATCTTCATTTAGTTGGTAAGGTTTGTTATCCCTAATTTGAATTATTTTACAATTGGTAAAGTAAATGCAATGCTGATATTACATGGTTTAACTTACTGAATTATGTATACTTTTTTTTTATTTTATTGGTTGAGTTCAAGATCTACTGGAAAAGAAAAGATTGTTGAAGATACACGGAGTAACAAAAGTGTGAAAACATACCATAATCGATGCTCCCCCACTAGTTTAGAGATGCGACGGAAGAACTTAGACCAAGGTTAGGACAAACACAGAGGAGCAGGATAAAGGATATGGCTTTTGTAATTGGCTTGACATGCCAGAACTTGCTATCAGTAGTCGTAGACTGGGTTTCATATTGAATAATTCGATATTAATTCATGTTCTTTGATTGTTGGGGATGATATTATGATTCCTTTGACTCCATTCGATTTTTCTGTTGTTCTTGGTTTGCATCCTTTTGGCCAACAAGTTGACTTGGATCTTAGACTGGAGTCTACATTTTTGGGTCGTCAATTTGGAGTCCAAGTGGGAAAAGCAGTGCGAGCGAAAATCTGTGAGAAACTTATTTCTCTTGCTTGTAGTGATGACGAAAAAGAAATTGATAATTTTGTTAGACTTTATATCATGTTCATCTTCCGTTCATAATATTCTCCACTAGAAATTATCATACCCCAACTTTGATCTTTCCATATTATTGATGATCTTACTAAAATTTTCGACTACGCTTGGGAGATGCTTTCGATTTCTTTATCAGAATTCGCGATAGTGGACGTAAGACTTATGTTGATGGATGCACTGTTGGGTTGATGGTATGTATCTTTACTTTTGTATTTAATTTTTGATCATGTTATTTTTTAATTAATAAAGCAGTGATTATGTTGTTTTAGGCTTGGGTGTACGAGCGAGTATCTTCATTAGGCGTACGCGACAGTTTACTAATGTTCCCTCGCATATTTCAGTGGGGGAATAGTAGAATCCCTTTGAATGTTGTTAAAGCCGAGTTATTGTTGAAATCTATTGACTCAACTAAGGTAATCTACTTAAGTAATTTATTAAATCAAGTGTTTGAAATGATGGTGGAATTGAAAACATCTTATATGTTCTACACAGATTCTGTCCATTTATCCATTTGTCGAGGAGAAATTTTTATTGGAAGTGAAGGTCATTTGATTTGCATTTTTTTTGTAATAATTACGAAAAAATTGATTGTAAATGTAATAAATTTGCATGAATAGGTGAAGGATCTTGAAGATGGTACAACATTTGTGAAAAGACTTCAGAATATGTTGAAGGAACAAATGGATGAGATATAGAAATTGAAACGGAAATGTATTAAATTCGAACGTGAAAGTTTAAGGATTGGTGTGAGTAAAACGTTGGTGACGGCTAACGAACATTGGAGTCTGCAGAAGATGTACTGAAGAGTAATGATGGGTGTAGAGCTATGAGCAAGGAGGACGACAGAAGTGAGTGGAATATGGAGGATGTTGGTGATGTTAGATTTTGTTAGGATCGATTTATCGGGGGTGATGTCCGTGAACTCTGCCATAGATCACATTGGCTCTCCCACAGCCTTGACATCAACCCCGCAAGTTACGTGCATTTAAAAGTATAAGAGTTGAGAAACCAGCACGCAACTCAAATCGGACCACATTATAATGGAACCAGCTCAGCGCTAAACCAGCGCAATGCAAGAGCTTGGTTCCAGCTAGTTGTTCCAACCAGCTCGATGAAAGTGCAAGCGATCTAGTTATTTAACTAGAGATGCAATAGCTCAGTGTTCTTGAATACGTGTGCACCGAGATACAGATTGAGTAATGAATATAAATCATGCGGAAATAAGTCAAACTGTACTTTTAGATTCGAAGGCCTTTTAAAATAGTTTTATGCACAGTTGTAAATATGAGATGCGTATGTTTGAATGCAGAAAGCAGTAAAGTAATACGCTGATTTGTTTATGGAAGTTCGGAGCTCAATCTCCTACATCTCATCTTCTTCCGCAACGGGAAGGATCCACTAGAAGATTTTGATTACAATGACCCTCGCTGCAACCCATTCCTATGACCCGCAGCCTCAAGAGCTCCTAGCATCAACCACCACACACTGAGCCCGCAAGCTGTGTGACTCGCTCACTTCTTTACTGCCTCAGTGAGAAAGGCGCACTTCTTTACTGTCTCAGGCGAAAGATTACACACACTTCTTTAACGTCTCAGTGCGAAAGACAACTAGACTTGTTTAACGTCTCTGTCCAAAGACTACAATGGAGAGTTTCAAATTACATTCACTCATTTATCTGTTTAGCTCAACTCTCGAATGCATAAGTGTGTGTGTGAGATTTACAGTGTAAAAGTAATCTCTCAAGAATTATATCTCTCACACACTGGAAAGTGCTCCTATCCGAGCTGGTTATCTGTTATCTTCCCATGGTCGTGCTTTCTTTTGTTCTTCTGTTATGGATTAGCACAACACTCACTCTGCTATGGAGCTCTTCCTTCTGTTTTATTGCGCAAGATATGTAAAGCCGCTTAGAAGATTTTTTCGTTGGACACAAAGTTATAGCCGTTCTGAAAAGTCTTCTGACGCATTTGTACTTTGTGTCCTTTGGCTTTTAATACGTTGCATGCTTTATTTGACTTGAGCTCTTTTCATCGGCACTTCTGCAGCCTTTGATCACTTCGAGCTCTGTTTGCTTGTACTTGATGTGGACAAGACAAAGCAAATCAATTTGAACCAATTAATTCGGTCTTCATAGAATTGTTCAAACTGCTTTGTTTGACCAGATTGATTTGTCTAGATCTGGTTTCTCAGCTTGTTTCTTCGTCAAGCTGGTTGCTCTTCATCTTTAATCTTGTTCTAGAGAAACTTCTGCATCTGCGCCTCTTTTTGTCTGCAGCTGAGCTTGTTCTGTTCTTTCCTGCTCTTGAGCTGCTTCGAGGCTCCAGCTTTGCTCCATTCCCAGCTGATTGCCAACCAGCTGGTTGATATATCTGTGAGATCAAGCTTCTCACAGATATCATACGGCCAGCTGGTTTGTCTGCTCCCGGCTGGTCCTCTTAACTTCAAGATGGTTTGTCCTTAACGAGCTGTGCTCTATTCTTCTCGTCAGGATCCCCAGTGTTGCTTGCTTGTCAACTTGATCTATTCAGACACCTCATCCAAATTATCAGCAAGCACACTTTTATAATAATCAATTCGATTCATATGATGAATTGATTATCACGCATAGTGATCTGACCTGCACTTGATCACCGTGCTTGTCTATGCAATGACACTTGAACACTGCACTTGTACTCTGCACTTGATATTCGCTTGAGCCGTACTGCACTTCAACATTGTGCGCTTCAACTCTGCTCTTCATTCTAAGCGCTTGATCTTTGTGCTGCTCCAACTCCAAGCTGGTGAACCAGCTTGGTGTTCCCTACACTTTTGGAAGTAAACTGCTGTACCAGCTTGGGCATCCCCTTACTGTTCCAGCTAGATCTCTTCGACCAATTCAGCTCAGGCTTCCCCTCACTGTTCCAGTTTGAATATCTTTACGTCTACTCCAGTCTTAGCAAGCTGCGCATGTCATGTAGAGCGTTAGTACAATAGAAACAGATTTTATGTGAATCAAAACTTAGATTCTGATCTGTGGAAACAGATCCAACAAATTTGATTCATGTGGGAAAATGAGGAGAACAATGAAAATGTTAGTAAGAAGCTAATGTGTAAACAAATGGACCAAGATGTAGGCGCTAATTCATTGAATGGTTCATGCGATGTGAATGACACAGGTAGTGACATCAATGCAGTGGTTGAAAATCTTGTAAATGAAATTTTGAATGAAGTGATAGGAGATAATTCAGGGGTAGATCATGGAGGAAAAAATTTGTGTTCAGTTGGTACCACTGATGTGAAGAAGGCAAGGCGACAGAGTTTCGATCTTCAATTTTTAATTATGTAAGGACGAGTTGATCATAAGAAAAAAACAAAACATCAATATATGTGACACCACAAAGTTCAACGCCAAGACGTAAGAGTAAGGGCAAAAAGGAGGTTAGTCTGTTATACTCTACACATACATTTACTAAATTCTCTTATGTTACTAATTTGTTGTGTGTAGGAGAAACTGCATCTTGTTGTTGATGAGAATGCTAACAGTCCTATGAGAAGTGAACTACAACAATACATGAATCGAAAGGACTACTGTGGTCATGACGAAGCAACTGATTAAGATAGAAAATTGTTGACAACATTTTTTTCGAGGGAGTGTTTGGAGTACGTTTATATATGTCAGGCTTGGTGCTCATAAACAAAGATAAGCACGCAATTAACGCAAAAATACGGAAGCTTAAAAAAGTGTTAAAAATTTTTTTGGCCTGAACAGAAATATATCATCAAAATACGCGTATACTCAAAATATCGACTTTGATTCAAAATTCAACCGTAATAAACATCAACCACAACTTATATATATATATATATATATATATATATGCGATCACCATCCAGCGACGCTTACGTCACACACAAGAGCTGCTTACGTCATGAGATCTAGATTTCAAAAGAACACGCATTCATATCTCACGTTCTACTCGACCACCAAATCTCTCACGATCCAGCTTCTCAAATTCGAACAGCTTTCAAACAACAATCAGATCTCTATTAACATTCAGCCAAAAACAACGCGAGAAACACGCTAACACTGGAAAACAGATCTCTCACAAAATCAAACAATTCACATCATTTCTCGACCAGATATCACCCGATACACACGAACTAAAATCTGGACAATTCCAACTAGAGATCTAAATATTCCCAAATCAGATTTCACTAAAAATTCGAAATTCCAACAATCTCAATTCTTAATTCTCGTGACTAATCTAACTCAAATCCGATTAATCACTAATTAGAAATCTGAATCCTCACACTCAGTACGAAGAGCAACATAATACAGCAATCAAATACACATGTAACATATCATGTCGTGCAATGCATGAGGGATACCAAGAATCATCGGTAATCAAGACACAGCGACTCACCTGACAATCAACATCTCAGTAAATCATCAGAATCCAAATCACAGTGACTCAGTTGACAATCATGACTCAGTGAAAGCATATGATTCCAAGGCACGTCGACTCAGTCGGCAATCAACTATCATAGTGGCCACATCGTATGTGAGTGCGTGGGAGCTATCCACTCGACTCACACACACGGTACCAGTAGCTAAATCATCAAGCTCAACCAAACTGGTGCGTTTCAGCTCTAATTTGATTCTCGTAGATGTTTTGTAGATCCGTAGCTCTCTCGATTTTTTGACCTGTGTTGGTCGCCCCGAGCTATTGGCGAGAGCTAGGGTTTGGCAGCGCGTGAGCTTGGATTGAGGCTCTGTTGTAAGATTTGAGCTAAGGTACGAATTGAGCTTGTGTTTACAGCTTTGAGATAATCATGTGAACATGTATGGCTGTGTGCGGAGTTTCCTTAGCCTTGCCATGTGTATGCTGCGTGCGGTAACCTGTTAGGCTTGTGCAGAGTCGCCGAGCTGTTATTCCTGTGTTATGCATGCTGTGTTTGATTGATGTATACGTGTTGAGTTGCCGTAACTGAATTGTGTATGTTGTTGTGTTTGTGGCTGTGAGAAAAGTTGGCCAGCCTAGCAATCGCATGGTAGAGCCTGAGTTATGCTGTTTTATACCTGTGTGTGATTTATACAGCTGTTTTGATTATGATGTTTGTGATATATTGCATGGTGTTCATGTTTCAATTGGAATTACATACACGCATTCGTATTGAGCCTGAATTCCTTGAAACCGAATGCATCCCAGAGTCTGGGATTGGCCGACGGAGTCTGTCATGCCTTGAGAATCCAACAGTTCACACAGTTGTGACTGCCAGTGGAGGTTGTTGAGTTTGGATTCTGATGATTCACTGAGATTTGAAAGCCGATGAGGTTTCTGTGCTTTCAGATTTGATTTGCCGATGGAGATCGTTGTGCCTTGATTTCAGATTATTCTTGACAACCCTCATGCATTACACGACATGATATGTTTCATGTGTATCTGATAGCTGTTTCATGTTGCTCTTCTTATTGAGGTTTGATCTCGTTTGTTTTCCTTTGGGGCTGCTTTGATCGTGTGTTTGACCATTTCAGGAGTTTCAGATAGATCAGCTGGACCAAGAGATGTGTCGGCTGGTGAAGCCCCTTAGGCGAGATTGATTCCCAGTTATGTGTATTTTATATTCAGTCCTTACCAGGGGATGACTGTATATCTGTATTGTCGATTCTTAACTGTGGATTGAATATATGTATATAGTTGTGATTATTGAGATTATCTGATTGACTTTTGAGTTAAAGTCTGTATTTTGAGTATTATATACTTTGAAAAATTATCTTTTAGTTCAGGCCGAAAAGAAATATTTTAATCACTTTTAGGATCCCGCATTTTTGTGTGCTTTTTTGGCGTATTAAGAGCATCGGGCCTAACATTTTGGTATTAGAGCTTAAACTGGGATAAGCTTGTTTCTTTCCACCACACTTGAGACTAGGCACAATGATTGATCTGTTGTTTGTGCTTGACTATGTGATTTACCTGCTTTTGTGCTTATCCTTGATAAGAGCATCGGGCCTAACATTTTGGTATTAGAGCTTAAACTGGGATAAGCTTGTTTCTTTCCACCACACTTGAGACTAGGCACAATGATTGATCTGTTGTTTGTGCTTGACTATGTGATTTACCTGCTTTTGTGCTTATCCTTGAGTGCCTCTTAGATACTGTCGAGAAGAGGTAGAGGTAGAGCTGGTAGGCAGGTTGTAGACGAGCCGAGAGTTTCTGTTAGTAAGGAGGATATTCCCCAGCCGAGAGTTCCTTTGCGGCGTTGTGAGAGGCAGACTGAGGCTGAGGTAGAGCTTTTGACTTGATGAGTTGATGTTATGGAGCTGGTTCTGACTAGATTCCAGCGGATGAATCCTCCTACCTTCGACGGTGCTGAAGGTGGTCTTGTAGCCGAGATATGGCTTGAGCACATGGTGGGTTTGTTTGACATGTGCAGTATGAGGATGAGACAAGAATGAGTTTGGCTGTGACACGAGAACATCACATGTGTGTTTCTGAATGTTTGGTTTGGCGTGTGGGTTGAGTCTACCCCACCTGGCTTTTGTGATGTGGCGTCCTTTTGTACTCATGCTGGATTGAAGAAATTTCGACGATAGCCCTGATGCTGCTGCTAACCCATGAGATAGGGAACTGTTGCTTGGAGAAGTGGATAGGATTCTATCTATCAGGCACTGGTGTGATCTGATCTATGAAGCATGAGAGGCCTTGGATTCGAATTAAGATGGACCAGCTTAGATAATATCTTCAGACTTGGATCACGAGCTGACCTTAGGCTCTTGTGTGCTGAGTAGCAGCGTAGAGTTTTGCTGATATTTGTCGTGCTGATCTAGCAGGAAGAGTGGTTGAGATTTCAGCTTGAAGTCAAGCTGTAAAGTTTGATCTAAGAAGTAGCTTAGAGTTTCTGCTGATCTCCCGTGCTGGTCCTAGTTGATCATGAAGTTGGGTAAGCTAAGCTGGTCAGCTTGGAGCATGCTTGACTACTGTTCCTTTCTTGGTTGTACCTTGTAGTGCAGAAGGTTTGCAGTGTGATTCCGATGCTTCTGCGTTGTTGAGTGCTCCTTTGGAAGTGGAAGCTCAAGACTAGAGGCTTAGTTACCCTTTTACCTTGTTCGGGTCGAGGTTGGGAGACGATTTTGGGTAATAGCAGGTTGACGGTTGAAGTTCGTCCCTGATAATTTTCTTTAGTATGGCTGAAGTTTTCAGAATATGTCGAATTTGTACATCGACCTTGCAGTGATTTCGCATGATGTGCCGGTTTTGGCTGTGTTCGGCAAGGATTTTTGAGTTACTTCCCGATGTTGGAAACGGCTGTAGGTAACTTTGAGGTCTAGATTGGCGGTGAAAGCAACATACCACCCTAACCAGATGGCCAATCTGAGTGGACCATGCAGTTTTTAGAGATTTCCTGCAAGCTGTTGTGATGAGTTTTGAGTAAACCATGTGTTTTACGAGTTTCTCCTTCCAGCCTGTGTTGAGAGGCTGAGGAAAGGGTGAGTTAGCTTCTAAAGTCATCGGTCCTTGTGAGCTTTTTGAGCGGATTGGCTCTTTGGCCGGCAGTTTGCGGATGTCGGCTGAGTTGTTGTCGATGCATGAGGAGTTTCATTTGTCTAAACCAAGGAAGCGCGGGCCAGATCTTTCTTTGTGTTGAGGACAGATGGAGTTGAGCTGGAGCAAACCCTGTTATGTATTGTTTTTCCAGTGAGAGTTTGGACAGAGAGGAGAAACCATTGAGGTGCAGACCATACCTTTGGTATCGGTGCACTGGAGTTAGTGTGTTGGAGAAGAGGTTACCTGAGTAGTGGCAACCTAGAGATGGCTAGATTAGCCTTATATTCTTCTAAGTTCTCTCCTGTATGTGGTTGGTTCTTCGTTAGTTCCAATTTGTGTTGTGACCTGATTTGGTGTTCAAAGACTGTGACCTTTGATTTCGAGGAAGAAATATCTTAAGGTGGGGAGAATGTGAGGACTGTAATTAGCCGAGGTCATTATTGACTTAAATAGTCCAGATTAGTGATTAAATAATCGAGATTAATCAGCTTAGGGAGCATCGGTTGAGATGGATCAGCTAGAAGTGCAAGCTGAATCGTGTTTGCTAGAGAATTGTATCCTTGCGGAGTGTGCTGGATACATAGCTTGAGAGATCCAGCTTAGAAGCGTGTTGGTTGGTTACGGAAGCTGGACCAGATCGGATACAAGCTGATCCTACAGTTCGTGCTAAGCTGGTGATGTAGGAAGCTACTTTGGATTTCAGTATAGACCAGCACGGGTGCGAGCTGGTTCTGTGGCCTATGCTGATCTTAGAAGAACAAGATGTTTAGAGTTGCTGGAGTTTCTGTTGCAGCTCGGAGGGCGCTGGATGTGTAGTTTGTAGAATTCAGCTTGGAAGCTTGCTGAGCAGTTGCGAGTTGGATCAGATCGGGTGCAAGTTGACATAGTAACACTATGCTGTGTTGATTTCGCGAGCTGATGCTGCTGTAGCGTGAACAAGTCCAGTGGAGCAGTCTGGACTGATAGCAGTTTAGGATGTAGGCATAAGCTGGATGTAGCTTTGGGCCCTAAGCTATGTCACGAGCAGTGTTGACCTTGGAGAGCTGGATTGACCACTGCGAGCTGCTTTGAGTACGTACCTTGAGACCTGGGTGTGTAAGATGATAGAGACTAAGAGTGCTGAATGAGACAGCGAAAGCTGAATGGGGCATCACAAGCTGACTAGAGTGATGCGTACTGAGTTAAGTACTCTAAGATGATGTACGTACCGCTGGATGAGAAGCAGGTAGGTGACTTGAGCTAAGTTGCTTCACTAGTTTGTGATGTGTTGGCCAATAGATTTGAGGAGTCTGAGCTGAATTGCTGACACTGTGTGTTTTGAGCTTCTATGCATATATATATTTCCTGAGCTGATATTAGCACAGCAGATCAGTAGGATCTGGAGGCTTATGTGTGCTGGATTGAGATTCAGCTCAGAGGTGACCAGAGCTGATCAGTGGCTAAGATGTTAGCCATGATGTAGAGAGTACCGTGCTATTCATGGAAAACAGCAGAGGTGAGATGAAGTTCTGAGCTGGATCAGCATAGAAGGGCTGACTGGGGTGTGTCAACTTAGACGCCATTTCTTGATGTTGTTCTGTTTGAGTGTGTAGATTCGGTGAGGAACCGAATGGAGATTCAGCTGAGGATGGTGCAGGGTATACACAAGCTGTTCTGGAAGCAATGAGCAGCGTAGCTGAGCTGAGCTTGCGTGAACTGACCTGCTACTGTGATAGCTGATGTCGGGTTTTTGGGTCGTAGCTGGATTTCAGTTTGGGTAGTGAGGCAGTGCTCTGAGCTGAGCAGTGAGATCTGAGCGTGTGACTGGCTGTTGGTGAAGAACAGCTTAGATTTTGAGCTGTGCTGGTCCATGTGATGCTGTGCTGGACAATTTGCCGTAAGATGGATGGGAGACCGGTAACCGATATGTTTAAGGGTGTTGTTTTGACTACTGCAAACTGGTCCGAAGTATAGTAAAGTGGGCTGTTTGATTTAGACCAGGAAGGGTACAACTATCAGCTAAGGACTAGATTGTGTTCAGTTGTGCTGAGTTTGTGAGCTGAACCAAGCTGCTATTATGAGTCTGGGTTCAGAGTTGAGGCCTGAGCTGGTAGCTTGTCGTGAAGCAGAGTAATCCGGATTCAGTTTAGGGCCTTGTCTGATGTCCCGAATTGAGCAGACAGATCATGGGTAGTTCCTGAGCTGTTAGAAGTTATCAGCCTGGTCGTAAGATGATTGAGACATACAGCTTAGAGAGAATTGTTAGTAAGGATCACTCTGTGAGTTGAGCTGATCATAGTACGCTGAATAGAGCATCGTGAGATGAGAGATGCGTAATGTACTGGAGACCGTGAGCTGAGCTGAATGCTCTGAGCTGGTCTGAGCGTGCAAACTGAGCTGGACAGTGAAAGCTGATAGTTGCGTGAGAGCTGATCTGTAAGAGTGATCTATTTGATAGCGTGATCGGTTGGTGCAAAAGCAGAGTTGTGTCTTCATGCATAAGCTGGAAACAGTGTCGGGGTCGGAGCTGACTGAATACGCTGTAGATGAGACCTGATCTGCAAGCGTGATCTGAGCTGAGGTGTGCGGTCTGATCTGGGTATGAGAACTACCCGAGATGAATTGCTGTGCGTGCTGGGCTGCATGCGTAAGATGATACAGTGCAGATGTGTGAGCCGATCTGGAGGCACTGTAGATCAGATCGGAGAAAACTAAGTGGTATATATAATTGACCATTGACCAACACATAGTCATTTTTACACCTCATGAGACTTATCTTCTCTCGATAGTATCTCCCTGGAAATCCTAGTTAGCACTGTTCACCCGATACCTTCTTCTTCCGATTGCCGGAGTTTGGCTGGTTGGTTTTGAGCTGGGGGTGGTACATTTGGAAGCATCTGTTCGAGAGCTTTAACCTCGTACCGGTTTGGAGGCCGATAGCGACCGGAATAGAGAAGTTGACAAGAAGCTGAAGTGTGACGCCCAAACCCATGGGAATCAACGGGGTGAAGTAAATAGATAATCGAAAAGAATAGAAGGACTAAATGCGAAATGTTGTAAGCTGTATTCCAATACAAAAGCTGATGTACAACAGATGGAGCCAAACGTAAAATAGCAGAGACAGCTTTAGAATAAAAGAACTTCAGATTTCGATTACAAAATAAGATATTACAACTATTGGAACTCTATATAAATATCTATAGTTGTAATGGATCTTAATACAGTTTTCGTAAAAAGATCAAAAACAATAACAGCTCTGACTTCGTGGAAACGCTGGCCTTTGACAAACACACGCATCTCCCAAATCTGGTTCAGCTCGTGCCACCCACCTGCCTCTGAGCTGCCTCACCTGCATCGGGAAAACTAGTGAGCCTAGGGGCTCAACAAGTAAAACAGAGGATAACAAAGATCACATAATGCAGGAATAACTGAATCATGATACGTAAATTAAAGAAAGTCATCTGTACTGAAATCTTGCTAATAAAAAGATAGATCAAAACATCAGACCTGAATCGCTTATATATTGAGTGACTTATGGTCTAGAGGCTCTCTGGTGGTCCTGGTGCATGAAGCATGTTATCTGAACTCAGTAACTCTCTGTGAAGGGAATACAGTAGTTCCATAATCCTGGTCCCTTCTGTGAAGGGATTATAGTCATACCATAATCATGTCCCTTCTTGATTGACCGGGTCCTCTATGCCATAAGTCCTTAAAACTGAAACTTTACTTCCTTTAATTGAAAATAGCTATTATACTTTGCTCTTGACCGAAGATCGATCACTGAAACTGGTAGATTCACTGCTATGAAACTCATTTTGTCTTTAAAAACAACTTTATTGAGTGTACAACTGGGCTACGAGCTGATGATAGAAGAAACCAGCTCGGAAGAGAAAACGACTTATGAGCGCAAAACAGATTTGGCTAGAGAAAACAGATCACTGGCGTAACGAATAGCTTTGGCTACATGAAACAGATCTCGGGTGTGAAAATCGATCACAGGAGTGAAAAAAAGCTTTGGATAAAGAAAGTAGCTCACAAATAGAAAATAAAATAGATTTGGTTCTACGAAACAGCTTACGCGTAGTAAAACAGATTTGGCTCCAATAAAACAACTTACGCGTAGTAAACAGTAACATAAGCTTCGGAGCAAGAATTTCAGCTTGGAAGGTCCTTTAGTTTTGAGAAGCCCGAACAGTTTAGCAACGAATCACACAATATGGTCAAGAAAAATAGGCCAGATCTACTTAGAAACGAAGGTACTTCTCCAGCTCAGACAGTCCCTAAACAGACTAGCTCAGCTTATTCGACCAGAACCTAGTCCCGATCAAACCAGCACCGTCTATCTGTTCAGAGTCGATGTCCATAACTTTTACGGCACACCAGAAAACAAAACTTCTCTTGGCTTATATTATCTATAAATCTGTACAACTCAGTATTTTAAAACACAACTACTTGCTAAAAGATAACTGGTGAGTTTCCTCAAAACTAAAACTTCAAAATAGTGAATGCATAGCTTAAACATGAACATGAACTGAACTGAAACATGCATCAGGCAAGCATACAACAGAAAACAACAAAACAATATATATGTTTTCCAGATGCAGCAAGAATCAACTTTACTTGCCTGAACTAAGAATCGCAACGAGCAGATGGCCTTGGCTAGAAATCTTCTCAATCACACTCTGCGAGCTTCTGTATATTTTTAGAGAAATGAAAGATTTTCTTGTAAAAAAAATGAGCTCTTGATCTCACGTAGCTGTTAGAGTAGATGCCCAACTAGCCAACTTGTGGCGTGTGGGTTCATAGACTCTTGTATATGACAATCTTTATATATGATATTCACATTTGTTTATGGCATTCTTTACTTTCATTGTGTTGTATGATGATTAACAATTGCATTGAGTAAAGACCTAGAATGCACTATAGTGTATGTTAGATGTGATAGTGGGTATGACGGCTATCATGAAACATATCTAATAGTCACTGTGTATTCTGAATTAGTTCCTAGTCGATTGGGCCGTCAAAATGAGGATAAGGCCGCCCGAGCTTGAGACTAGTATCTGCGATGCGAAGTACCATATTTCATTGGTAGGGAACATTGTGATTTTCTGAGCATGCGGATAGATAGTGACCTGGTGATCTATCGAACTACCCTCGTTCGGACTTTCCAAGTGGTTACCATTTGTAGAGTGGATAAGTCCGAGGTCTTGGTTGTACTGATTAGTCCTCACGACTCGAAACGTCATTGAGACTCTACATGATAGGCGTCTCACTTTGACCCGTTTGCCGACTCACTTGGGGTCATCAGGCGGCGGGATTGGGTGAGACCCCGATGCATGTAGGAGTCGATGCATCGTTGTCGAGCATTCACCGCTCGAAGACATGCGTGGATATCCTATGCTATCTGAGGGGATAATAGTGTATAAATCTCTGGACAGAGTACTAGAAGTGTTTTATGTAAATGTGTTTACCTAGTTACACTCGCGATGTCACTATTCGATCTCCAAGATGTATGCATAGCTATCGGATCTATAGCGACTCTCGATTTACCAATGGTCGTTGATCTGATCGGGATATATGGATTGAAAGGACCGTACTGTACGCTAACCACGACCAACTGGTTCTTGCAGGCACTATCAGTGATACCTAGGGGATCATGGGGCGATGTTGCTAGACGCTCTTACCATGATCCGATGGGCAAGTCCGGAATTGTGATTCCGGAGCCACAATGGTTGTGGGCCCACGGCTAGCTGTATCCCTGAACCATTAAGGGTCACACAAGTACTGGATTCGAGATTCCCGCACGGATACTGAGCTCAATGTGTTGAGCATGAGAAGAGGATTTTGGGGAGTGCGACTTCCTAAAAGTCAACAGGGGTTAAATCGTGATTTCCCGCTGTTGAGGGGCAAAACGGTCATTTTGCGCTGGGGTTCTGAAAAATGGTTTTTCAGATCATAGTATTCAGTTTTGAAAACTGAGTCGATCGGTCCGATCTGATCGGCGATCGGAGTTATGATGAAGTCACAGTGATGGGGATGAACCGAATGTTCTTCCGTTGGACCCGGGCCCGTTGGGCCGATCCAAGTCCATCACTAAGTCTACTTAAGGTAGACTTAGGACTAAATCATAAAACACTTGACACAAACTAAAACCCTAGCATCAAAAGCCGCCGCCCCCTTCCTCTCCTCAAAAGCCGCCGCCGCCGCCTTGCTTCGTCGGAAATTGTTCCGGCCAACTTGACGAGGAGAATCCATCCGCGCTGACCTCGTCAGGCCTTCTAGTGCAGGCTGACGAAGGAGTCTCCCCTCCGGTCTTGGACCTGATTGAAGTAATCTACCGTCGCCTACCGTGAAGTGCCGGTTTCCTCGTGAAACTGGTCGGAGCCAGGCGCCTAGACGCCAGAAAGGTAACCCCGAGAAACACCCTTTGACGCACTGGTTGCGCGATCTGCCGAGAGTGGATGCACGACGGAAGGCGCACGGTGGCCTGTGGTGTTGCGCAATTGTTGCGCCATGGCTGGACGATTCTTCGCACGACGGAGGGCGCGGTGGCCGCGCAAATTGTTGCGCACGCTGGCCGACCGGTTTCTGCCCCTTACCGCACTGGTTGCGCGACACTGATGCAGGAGGTGCGCTGCCATGCGCCGCCATGGGCGAAGCGCTGCCGCGCTTGTCGCGGCCAAGCGCGCTGCCTTATGCCGCACGCAACATGGTGGCGGCGGCCGCCGCCCGGCGAGTCTCCGACGATGTCGTGACGGCTGATTTCTTCTAGGGTTTAGTTTGGGCCTGTCCCGGGCAGTCCGTGAAGTTTTCGGGCCGATATTCGATATCGGGCCCGTTTTGGTCGATTTTGAAATTTTGAGATTTAGAATTGTTTTAAGCCCAATTTGATACAATTAAAATTGCAAAATACGATTTTAATTTTGAAATATGATTTTATAAATTAAATATGATTTTGTTGATTAAAATTTGATTTTATCGACAAAATACGATTTTATTTATAAAATGCGATTTCGTAATTAAAATATGATTTTGTGGATAAATAATTCGATTATTTAATTTATGCATGTTAATTAGATTATCTGCATGATTGGGATGATCGAGAGCCGTGCCCAATTTGTTAGGTGTATGTGATATGTTTTTGTGATTCGGTTGTATTAATATTTTGATTATCATTTAAAGTGGGCCTGTTTGTGGCCCGTTCCCACCCCTTGATAAATGTATCCTTTATATGTCATGGTAAATTTAAATGTAAAATTACTAGATTTAGTTGGAGGACATCCGAAGACGGTGGACAATGACGATCAAGAATATTGAAGACCGAAGATCTGTAAAACCGGAAGCATTGTAATAGGATTGCATTGCATATTGCATTACCCCTAGGATTGGACCCAGGTCCATGGCTGGCAACCACGGACCGCATAGCTCTCACGATCGATCATCCCAATGTTATTATATATGTGATATATAGTTAATTGAATCCGCATGTTTTAAATATTGATTTAAAATTTTTGCATGAGAACAAAGTTTTCAAAAATAAAATCCCTCGTTTTAAATATGATTTAAAACTAATATCAATCGGAAACTACCTTTTGGGGGTCATAGATGGCTGATATTATT
>KV000954.1:14209-31463 GCA_001598015.1 Dorcoceras hygrometricum | reverse complement strand
GGGGGTGCGACTTCCTAAAAGTCAACAGGGGTCAAATCGTGATTTCTGCTGTTGAGGGGCAAAACGGTCATTTTGCACTGGGGTTCTGAAAAATGGTTTTTCAGATCATAGTATTCAGTTTTGGAAACTGAGTCGATCGGTCCGATCTGATCGGCGATCGGAGTTATGATGAAGTCACAGTGATGGGGATGAACCGAATGTTCTTCCGTTGGACCCGGGCCCGTTGGGCCGGTCCAAGTCCATCACTAAGTCTACTTAAGGTAGACTTAGGACTAAATCATAAAACACTTGACACAAACTAAAACCCTAGCATCAAAAGCCGCCGCCCCCTTCCTCTCCTCAAAAGCCGCCGCCGCCGCCTTGCTTCGTCGGAAATTGTTCCGGCCAACTTGACGAGGAGAATCCATCCGCGCTGACCTCGTCAGGCCTTCTAGTGCAGGCTGACGAAGGAGTCTCCCCTCCGGTCTTGGACCTGATTGAAGTAATCTACCGTCGCCTACCGTGAAGTGCCGGTTTCCTCGTGAAACTGGTCGGAGCCAGGCGCCTAGACGCCAGAAAGGTAACCCCGAGAAACACCCTTTGAATGGTCATATTGTGTTCGTTTTGAATTGTATTGATCGTCTCCCGGCCCAAAGTTTTTTTCTTCCGCTGCCTCGCCGGGAGGCGTGATCCGGATCCGCCACGGTTCCCCAACAGTAGCATTCACATATGGGAGTATTATTGGTAGTAGGTGGGAGGCACTTGAGTAGGCATGGGTGGTTGTACCTTCTCTTTAAAATTTGCTAAAAGCTCCCCTGCTACTGTTTTAAATTTGTAAATTGATTACACCATTTAAAAAAAAAAAACCAAATCTCCCATCAAAAGCGTTTTTATTTAAAAAGAAAAACTGCTCCAGCTCGAGATTGTGCTTGGGGAGAAATCCTTCAAAAAACCATCTGGACCGTGCTTCTAAGCTGGAAAGAAAAGAAAGAAATAAGCTTAGATAACTAATACTAGCTCGAACTGAAATCTGGATGCTCAATTAATAGAAACAACCCTTAGAATAAAAAGGCTAACAATTGTGGTCCTATGGATTTTGGGGCGCTACAACTCTATCCTCCTTACTGAAATTTCGTCCCCGAAATTTACTTACCAAACAGCTCTGGGCAGAGACTACGCATATCAGCTTCTGTCTCCAAAGTTGCTTCCCGCTCTGATTGGTTAGACCACTAAACTTTAACCATCAGGATGCTACGATTTCTTAATTTTCTATTCTCTCTATGAAGGATCCTCTCTGGTCTTTCTTCATAACTCAGATCTGGTGCAAGCTGGATTGGTTCATAGCTCAACACATGCGACGGGTTGGGATTGTATTTCCTCAAAGCTGATACATGGAAAACGTTATGCACCGAGGACAGATGTGGGGGCAATGTTAGTCTGTAAGCCAACGTTCCTACTTTGTCCAAAATCTCATATGGACCAATGAACCTTGGGCTGAGCTTACCCTTCTTTCCAAATCTCATTACACCTTTCATCGGTGCTACCTTTAGGAATACATGATCTCCAGCTTCGAAACTCAGTTTGTGGCGTCTGTTATCAGCATAGCTCTTTTGCCTGCTCTGAGCTGTTCTCAATCGATCTCTTATATTTTTAATAACTTCAGCGGTATGTTCTACTATATCTGGTCCCAAACTAGCTCGCTCTTCTATCTCATCCCAGTGTCCTGCATTTTCTGCCATAGAGAGCTTTGTAAGGGGCCATCTGAATTGATTCCTGGAAGCTATTGTTGTACGTGAATTCCACCACTGGAAGCTTAAATTCCTAGTGTAACACCTAGGAATTTTGCTACCTAAATCGCATGCCTTATCGTTTTATTTGTTTAGTTGCATGATTATTGCCTTATTTTTTTATTTATTCATTTATTTAATTGCATGATCAATGATTTTGGATTAGTTTAACCTTGACGTCGAGCTCTTGTTAGTGATTTATTGATTTAGATGATGCTAGATTTTAAAAGGAGGACTTTTAAGCCATTTTCAAAATTGTAGTGATTTATGGGATAATAGGAAGCTATTTAAAAATCTTAAGGGATTAGCACTTTATTTAAAATTGTATTAGCAACTTTTATACTCAAACTCCACCACCTTTTGGAAACAAGATATCCTCCCCACCTACTCCCCTAATTTTCGAAAATCCTAGAAGGAAAGGACTCTTTTTTTTTGTGGACACTTTTTAATATTTTAGTAACAACTTTGGCTATTTTAAATAACACAATAAGGCCTACTTTATACCATTGTACAACACACTTCATTCACAAAAAAACAAGCTTTCCTCCTCCTTTAAGGCTTCAAGCATCCCCCTTGATGTGTCCTAGTGGTGCTCCTTCATCCTCCTCTCAACAAGAATCACCTTGGTTGTAAGTTTTTCTACAAATAAAGGCAAGTACAAAGCTTCCTTGAATGCACCTTTCAAGCCTATGTATATGTGTGTGATGATTTATGTTATGATGATTGGATGAACCCATTTTTAATGCTTAACATGCTGTTTAATGTAATTCATTCATGTATTTTGCAGCCAAGAATAAATCTGGACGTGAGGTAGAGGGTGGTGTCGAGAGGAAAGGAGATCTAGGAGTGGGATGAGAGGCACGGCTTCTTCCATGATTTACTTGGCTTCGGGTGGGCATGCGAGGTCCAAGCATGGCTGGAAACGGACTCTGGACAGATCATGGTGAGCCCTTGAGGCCGAGGGAAGGGGAGGCAGCCTAGGTCGTGGGTTACATGGGGTGAGCCGTCCATCCTTGCATGACGGCTAGGGTTTGTGGAAGGAGGAAGAGTCTTGTATGGGTTAGGTTCGGGTCCAGAAGGGTTAGGAAGAGGTCTAAGGGTCATACATGAGTTGTTTGAGGGGTTGGTCGAGTGTTGGAGTCAAGGGAAGGGGCTGGTATGAAGTGGTGTCCCTAGCCTCTCCCAGATTTGTTCCTGTGCGCGACCAGTAGGGTTGCGAGCGTCTCTGTGGTCACCTCCGACATTGTTTTTGAATTCGGTTTGTTTCAGAATCTAGACCATCGAGTTAGGGTTACATGGGTCAAAGTTTGAGGTCATTTGGTTAAGAATGAATTTATACGATTTTTACGGTTTTGTCGCGCAGAGTGGGTCCTTTCGGGGTATTTTCGGGAATGTTGGAAAATTGAATCCTAGGGGCTGCCAAAATTCATGAATGGCTTTACCATATGATTTAAGGATATTATGAACTGTTTTGAAGCATTTTTAGCATTTTTGAGATTTTTTTAATATTTTATGAAAATCTAAGGCCTTGAAAATGAATTTTTAGCATGTTTGACTATTTAAAATGCATATGCTTATTTTTAAAGTATTTATGGACAGAATGTTTTTGAAGTTATGGAATTTATTTAATTATTGAGGATTTGAGAAAATTATTTGAGGCAAGTATGAGGAAAAAGGATTTTTGAATGATGTGACTTGATTGTGGTTTTTCTATGACGGATATGGGGTCGGGAGACGTTCCGCTTGCCATATAAAAATGACGGGTCTGGGCTTCAGATAAGTACTGAAGTGCCTTTCCAACTGACGGGTCTGGGCTCCAGATGAGTACTGGAGTGCTTTTCCAACATAGTACTAGTGTTTATTTAGCTTGATCAAGCGACTTGAGGTTGAGGAACCACAGTCGAGGAACGGAATTCACGAGGAAAAATGTTTTAGAAATTCATTCTTATTTATGCAAAGATTTTTATTTACTTTGAGTATGGAATTGTTTTTAATGCATACCTTTTAAGTCAAGAAACTAATTTAAGTAGAAATATTTTAATGCATGTGCATGTATTATTTAGTACTCGTTATCTCAGTTTTGTACTTGTTGAGTCGTTAGACTCACTATACTTGGATGGTGCAGATGAGGCTGAGATCGAGATTGAGGGGCAGGATTCCTGAGCAGATTGCAGTCGGACTTGGCACCTACCCAGCGACCTATTTTTTCCGCTTAGCACTTTCAGTGTTTTTAGCATATGTCGACTTGTTTTGAGAAAAGTATATTTTCCTATGCATGATGATTATTTTTTATGACTTAGACAAATTTTAGCTATCATGCACGTTTATTTTGTTGGTTAAGACTTTTGTTATTCTTAGAAACCTTATGACAATGACTTACTATTATTGCTTCATTTGTAAATATTTTTATCATGTGGGAGTTAGTATATAATAAAAGAAAATAAAATATTCCTAGTATTTTCTTTTTCGCCTTTATGATCTCTTTTAAATTAAATATAATTTAGAATTGAGGGACGTTACAGTTGGTATCAGAGCATGGTTCTGGTTTGGGTTGTGCCTACAGCTGACTGCAAGAAACTCAAGGAGTCTCGCCTCAAAGTCTGTAAGTCTTAGTGTTTGACTACTATATGTAATTGTCCAATTACTTCCAGTTTATGTTTATTATTTTGAAATGTTGATGTGATTATGTCTTGAGGCTATATGTTTGCATATATTGTTTTCTTGAGGCATGTTGAGATTAAGTAGTGAAATTCGTTACAAACCCTAGATTCCTCCCAAACGACAAGTTACCCCACCTCCACCACCACCATTGAGCTCCACCGAGCAGGTTCTAGCTGAACTTGCGTAGATTTTGAAACAGAATGCCGGGACTGTACCGGCGGCCAGGACTGAGATGCCATATGAGAAGTTTCACAAGATGGGACCGCCGGAGTTTACCGGTACCACTGTGAGACCTGGATTTGTTGATTGAGATTAATCGTTGGAATTAATCGGTTTATAGAGATTTTGTTGGTTTAGAATCTCTGTTTCGAGGTTTGAGTTGCATTTTCAGGTCGAGAACCATACTTAGAACGATTCTGGAAGTTTTCGTGATTTTGGTATTTTTGGGCAAAAGCTGGTTCTTGAGCTAGCAGCTGGTCGGTGGTGAAACCAGTCGAAGCGTGTTTTGGTGGTGCAGGGTATGAAACGCCGTCGTTTGCGTGAAGTCTGGTTGCGCGTATTGAAATCAGCAGATGCATTAGCGTATTTGCGTTGAGGGCCAAAACGACTGCGTTTAGATTAGTTGGCACGCATCGTTTCGATGTTGCGTCTGGTACCAGCTGGTGGAATCGCGTGTGTGCATCTGCTAGTTGTTCAACAGAAGCAGATGTCAACGCGGGTCAACTTTCCTGTAGCGCGAAGAGGAAACGTCGTCGTTTTGTTGTTGCGACTGGATGTCCAGCTGCGAGAGATTTTCAATACTGTAGCTTGCGACTGGTACCAGCAGAGAGAAGTGTTATGCGTTGTTGTGTTCTTGCGACTGGTTACCCAGCTGCTGGTAGTGAGGATTGCGTATCCTATGCGACGTCGTTTGAGTAAGTTGGCGCGACGCCGTTTTGGGAACCAGCCGTTGGTTTGTTTTGCGATTGTTGTAGCGTTATTTGAGAAACCAGCAGTTGGTTCTTGTGTCTGAGAGTTGTAGTATACCTGCTGGTTTGGGAGATCGATGGTGTCGACTGGTTTTGTCGGTGGACAATTATTGTTTGAGTTCCAGTCGTTGCTAGTGCTATTTATAGGAATATTTGGCCTTCGATTTTAGACACCAGTTCCCATACTTAGAATATTTTCCAGCCTTTCGTTCTCTGTTTCTTCGAACCCTAGAGCACTGTTCAGCCGTGAGCTTTTCCGGCGGATTCCCGTCGTTTCCGGTGGTTGTTTTGCTCGTGCGAGGCAGCCTTGGACTCCTCTCGAGAAGCCTTATCGATTACTACCATTCTTGGGGGCTGTGGTTAGCTAAAGCAAGGTCGCGAAGTTACTGTCTTGGCCGTGCGTTCGCTGTGAGCAGGTAGCTTCGAATTGTTGTAAGATCTTGGATTTAGTGTATTTTTTTAAGCTTTCGATTGTGTAGTATTGATGGGATTGAGTGCTGGTTGAGGGTGTCTCCCGGCCGTGAGTTCTGTTCTTGTATCCCATAAGATTTATGTTGTGTATGCTGTTGGTTAACAGGCTTTTACCTGAGTCTTCGGGATTTCTTCCAGTGTTGGTTGTAGTTCAGAGGTACTTTATTTAAGGTACGGATCTGAGCTTGATGTAGCTGGAAATTGGCGTGAGAGTGAATGCTAGATGGCTGTGGTGTATCATCTCCCTGCTGGGATCGTTAGCCACCATGAGCCGAGTGGTTAATTACCACAGTTCATGGGCGAGGCAACAGCAGGTTGAGTTGTTTGATGCATTTGGTATTTGGGTGTAGTGTCATGGCGAGTGGCTCATTACCACACTGTGAACACACCCCGTGGCCACTATTCGTTGTTGATGATTCTTTGAGCTATGTTGAGTTCCTTAGCTCCCTTGAGGGTCGAGCTTTCCGTTGTTATCCGGTGTCTCATGCATAGCATCTGCATTTTTATCTTATGCTTTTCTTTAGCTGATATATTTGCTCTCCGTACTGGGGTTTGACCCCATGTCCCTCTGGGGCTTGGTTTGTTTCCTTGTTTGTGTCGTTTTCAGGAAACCCAGGTTTTACAGCTGGTCGTGGCTTTAACCCAGCTGGTGGTGCCCCAGGAGGTGGCTAGTGTGTCCCAGTTGCATATAGCATACTTATATATATGTATCAGTCAGCCAGGGGGATGCCCTGCGCTTTGTCGTTGTACCCGTAGGGGAGTCTGATACCTGTTTTGGTTTTTGTATGTTATATTGAGGTTGTTGGATTTTAATCTGGGATCTATTTTGAGTATCGGTCTATTTTAATTATATGTTTTAAACCGTCGGGCCTAAATGCGAAAATTTTACACACTTTTTGATAAGCTTCCGCGTGTGTTTGGGTTTTTACTCTGTTTAGAGCACGAGGCCTGACAACCACCGATCCATTCGTGGCTGAGAGATGGGTCAGGACTTTAGAGACGATCTTCAGGTATATGCGACTGGAGGATGCTGCCCGGGTCAGTTGCGCAATTTTCCAGTTGAAGGATGACGCTGTCCTCTGGTGGGAAGGGGCAGAAAAGACAGTGGATGTGGACTCTATGACCTGGGAGGAGTTCAAGAAGATCTTCTGTGACAAGTACTTTACGCCGGACATTCAGGCAAGGCTGAAGAGGGAGTTTAGGAATCTCCGGCAGTGAGACATGTCTGTAGCAGAGTATGTGAAGAAGTTCGACAGGGGTTGCCATTTCTCGCCCCTCATTGCCGATGATCCCGCTGAGAAGTTACAACATTTCTTGGATGGTTTGAGCCCCGCTATTCGCAGGGATGTGCTGATGTCGGACCCTGCAGACTATGCTACTGCACTGAAGAGAGCCTTTAGATCTGAGTAGACACTGAAGGATCTGGTGAGACATGTCTGTAGCAGAGTATGTGAAGAAGTTCGACAGGGGTTGCCATTTCTCGCCCCTCATTGCCGATGATCCCGCTGAGAAGTTACAACATTTCTTGGATGGTTTGAGCCCCGCTATTCGCAGGGATGTGCTGATGTCGGACCCTGCAGACTATGCTACTGCACTGAAGAGAGCCTTTAGATCTGAGTAGACACTGAAGGATCTGCATGCTGAGGCACAGAGAAAGAGGTCTTTCCAAGCACAACATCATCAACAACAGCAGCCCAAGAGGCCGTTCACTGGGCCACCTAGACCTCTAGGCCAGGGGACCTCGAGACCAGCGGCGAAGCCCGCTACTTCCGGAAGACCCCAAGGACAGCAGGCTCCGAGGCCTGTGGCTCAGACAGACAAACCCACATGGCCGACTTGTGGGAAGCAGCATTTCGGGAAGTGCTTGATGGGAGCTGGGGTCTGCTTCAAGTGCAAGCAGCCGGGCCACTTGTCTTTTGAGTGCCCGCAACTGAAGAAGCCTGCCACCGGGAGAGTTTACGTGAGGAGGCTGATCCAGACACTACGCTTATCACAGGTAACCTTGCGCTTACGTTATGAATTTTGAGGATTTAAGTAGTAGACCTGTGATATTATTGAATAGGAGTGAACCTGTATAGTGTGATTAGTGTCCTTTGCATGTGTTATTTATGCCGCAGGTAGGGTAGTTGTATTAGGGGTAGCTACCAGGGCCTTATTCGATTCAGGGGCGACTCATTCTTTTATTTTCGAGGAGTTTGTGCGGCGTAAGAATGTTGCCTGGGAGAGTCTTGCAGGAGGTTTATTGGTGACGATTCCGTCAGGAGAGGTGGTGTCCACGACTAGTGTCGTCCGGGATTTAGAGTTGATACTGCAAGGTCGGACCTTCCGCGCCAATTTGATTGTGTCCCCGATGCCAGAGTTTGATATTATTCTCGGGATGGACTGGCTGGCAGAGAATCAGGCGATTGTTGATTTTCAGTGTAGAGTAGTGCATCTTAGACCTCTTGGAGAGGAAGCGTTGGATTTCGTGGCGGCACGGAGCATGAGGAAGCCGCGTCTTATTTCATTCTTACATGCGAGGAAGCTTATTGGCGACGGTTGTCCGTCATTCTTAGCCAGCATTACAGCCACTACGGCCAGGATGGACCTTATATTTCTGATGTGGAGATTGTTAGGGAGTATGCCGACGTATTCCCCGAGGATGTTTCTGGGATCCTTCCAGATCGGGAAGTGGAGTTTTCTATTGAGTTGCTGCCTGGTACCGTGCCGATATCTAAGGCACCGTAGCGTCTTGCACCTACGGAGATGAAGGAATTAAAGGAGAAAATTTAGGAACTGCTGGATAAGGGATTCATTCGCCCCAGTGTCTCTCCATGGGGTGCACCAGTCTTATTTGTGAAGAAGAAGGACGGTAGCATGAGACTCTGTATCGACTACCGTGAGCTGAATTTGGTAATTGTCAAGAACAAGTACCCGTTGCCGAGAGTGGAGGATCTATTTGATCATTTGCAGGGAGCTTCGATATTCTCTAAGATAGACCTTCGCTCTGGCTACCATCAGTTGAAGGTGAGGGAGGCAGATGTGCATAAGACGGCCTTCAGGACTCGTTATGGTCACTACGAGTTCTTGGTGATGCCCTTCGGGTTGACGAATGCATCAGCGGTCTTCATGGATCTCATGAACCGCATATTTCAGCCGTATCTGGATCAGTTCGTCATCGTATTCATTGACGATATTCTTATCTATTCTCGGAGCAGGGAGGAGCATACTCGACATCTGAGGACAGTACTTGGAGTCCTGAGGGAGCGCCAGTTATATGCAAAATTCAGCAAGTGTGAGTTCTGGCTAGAGAGAGTGGCGTTCCTTGGACACATCATTTCCAGTAGTGGAGTGGAGGTGGATCCGTCCAAGGTTGAGGCAGTCAGAGAGTGGGCTGTACCGCGGAATGCATCGGAGATCCGCAGTTTCCTTGGTTTGGCAGGATATTACCGGAAGTTCATCAAGGGTTTTTCATCTATTGCAGTGCCCTTGACTGCGTTGACGAAGAAGAACGCTAGTTATTTTTGGAGTCCAGAGTGCCAGCAGAGCTTTGATACTTTGAAACAAGCTCTCACATCAGCGCCTATATTATCTGTGCCATCGGGGCAAGGAGATTTTTTGATTTATACGGACGCATCAAAGCTAGGCTTAGACGCTGTACTGATGCAGAATGACAGAGTTATCGCCTACACCTCCAGACAGTTGAAGGTGCATGAGAGGAATTATCCTACGCACGATCTTGAGCTAGAAGCAGTTGTTTTTGCACTAAAAATTTGGAGACATTATCTGTATGGGGAGAAGTGCAAGATTTTCATCGACCATAAGAGCCTGAAATACTTCTTCACGCAGAAGGAGCTGAACATGAGACAGAGGAGGTGGCTAGAGTTGGTGAAGGACTACGACTGCGGATTAACTACCACCTCGGGAAGGCTAATGTGGTAACCGATGCTCTGAGTAGGAAGACAGCAGTTATTGCACATCTGACTGTTACGGAGCCGTTACAGCGAGAGATTCGGAGTTTGGGATAGAGGTTTATACAGGTGGTGGAGCATCGATATTGGGTTCCTTGACGGTACAATCCACCCTATTAGATCGCATCCGCAGTAGCCAGACCAGTGATGAGCAACTACAGAAGTGGAGACTGAGGGACGAGGTGAAGGGAGGTGTGGACTCTACTCAGTGGGAGATGGGATTGTGAGATATAAGAGACGATTATGGGTCCCTTTGGATGATGCGCTGAGAGAGTTGATTATGACGGAGGCCCATGCATCACCATACTCTGTCCACCCAGGGAGTACGAAGATGTACCGAGACCTACAACAGTTATATTGGTGGCCAGGTATGAAGCGTGACATCAGTTATTTTGTGTCAGAGAGTTTGACGTGCTAGCAGGTTAAGGCGGAGCATCAGAGACCCACCGGGCTCCTGAGACCTCTCCCTATCCCTGAGTGGAAGTGGGAGAATATTTCTATGGATTTTATTGTGGGACTTCCGAGGACTGTTAGAGGGTCGAACTCGATATGGGTGATTGTGGACCGACTCACCAAGTCGGCACATTTTCTGCCGTTGAAGACCACATTCACTATGAATCAGTACGCGGAGCTATACATCAGAGAGATTGTCAGATTGCATGGTATCCCAATTTCGATTGTTTCCGATCGGGATACACGCTTTACATCGGATTTTTGGAGGAGTCTTCATACGTAGCTTGGAACGAAGCTCCATTTCAGCACTGCATTCCACCCTCAGACAGATGGACAGACGGAGAGGGTGAATCAGGTACTAGAGGATCTGTTGAGAGCATGCGCTATTGATTTTCAGGGAAGTTGGGAATCCAAGCTGCCGTTAGTAGAGTTTACATACAATAACAGCTTTCAGGATTCCATAGGCATGGCACCATACGAGGCTCTGTATGGAAGGAAATGCAGGTCACCTATCCATTGGGATGAGATTGGAGAAGAGCAAAGTTGGGACCTGAGATTGTTCAGCAGACAACAGACACAGTGCAGAGGATCAGAGATAGGATGAGGACTACCCAGAGTCGACAGAAGAACTATGCCGCTTTGAGGAGGAGAGACCTATAGTTTGCAGTAGGAGAGCATGTCTTCGTGAAGGTCGGTCCACTGAAGGGTGTTATGAGATTTGGGAAGAAGGGTAAGCTAGCACCCCGTTACATAGGACCCTTCAAGATCCTTGATCGAGTGGGGACCTTAGCCTATCGAGTGGCCTTACCGCCGAGCTTAGCAGCTGTGCATAACGTCTTCCACGTCTCCATGCTCAGGAAGTACGTACCGAACCCTTCGCATGTGTTGAACTTCGAGCCGATACAGCTCTCACCGTAGATGACTTTTGAGGAGCGAGCCATTCGGGTTTTAGGCAGACAGGACCGGAAGCTACGCAACCGGACCATCCCCATGGTTAAGGTTCAGTGGCTGAATCACTCCGAGGAAGAGGCCACGTGGGAGGTAGAGGCAGATATCAAGGAGCGCTACCCAGATCTTTTCGATAAGTTTTCGAATTTCGAGGACGAAATTCTTGTTAAGGGGGAGAGAATTGTAACGCCAAGGAATTTTGCTACCTAAATCGCATGCCTTATCGTTTTATTTGATTATCTGCATGATTATTGCCTTATTTTTTTATTTAATTGCATGATTAATGCTTTTGGATTAGTTTAACATTGACTTCGAGCTCTTGTTAGTGATTTATTGATTTAGATGATGCGAGGTTGGAAAGGAGCCGACGAGGACACCGAGGTAGAAGAATTTTATAAAAAAATCTATTTTGAGTTCACTTTTAAGAATTTAGAAATTTTGAGTGTAGTAGATTTTAAAAGGAGGACTTTTAAGCCATTTTCAAAATTGTAGTGATTTATGGGATAATAGGAAGCTATTTAAAACTCTTAAGGGATTAGCACTTTATTTAAAATTGTATTAGCAACTTTTATACTCACACTCCACCACCTTTTGGAAACAAGATATCCTCCCACCTACTCCCCTAATTTTCAAAAATCCTAGGAGGAAAGGACTCTTTTTTTTTGTGGATACTTTTTAATATTTGAGTAACAACTTTGGCTATTTTAAATAACACAAATAAGACCCTACTTTATACCATTGTACAACACATTTCTTTCACAAAAAAAAAAAGGAAAAACCTAGCTCCCTCCTCCTCAAAGCCGCCGCCCCTCTCCCCATCATCCCCATCCCCTTCTTGTGGATCCAAGCTTTCCTCCACCTTTAAGGCTTCAAGCATCCCCCTTGGTGTGTCCTAGTGGTGCTCCTTCATCCTCCTCTCAACAAGAATCACCTTGGTTGTAAGTTTTTCTACAAAGAAAGGCAAGTACAAAACTTCCTTGAATGCACCTTTCAAGCCTATGTATATGTGTGTGATGATTTATGTTATGATGATTGGATGAACCCATTTTTAATGCTTAACAGGCTATTTAATGTAATTCATTCATGTATTTTGCAGCCAAGAATAAATCTGGACGTGAGGTAGAGGGTGGTGTCGAGAGGAAAGGAGATCTAGGAGTGGGATGAGAGGCACATCTTCTTCCATGATTTCCTTGGCTTCGGGTGGGCATGCGAGGTCCAAGCATGGCTGGAAATGGCCTCTGGACAGATCAGGGTGAGCCCTTGAGGCCGAGGGAAGGGGAGGCAGCCTAGGTCATGGGTTACATGGGGTGAGCCGTCCATGCTTGCATGACGGCTAGGGTTTGTGGAAGGAGGAAGAGTCTTGTATGGGTTAGGTTAGGGTCCAGAAAGGTTAGGAAGAGGTCTAAGGGTCATACATGATTTTTTTGAGGGGTTGGTCGAGTGCTGGATTCAAGGGAAGGGGCTGGTTCGAAGTGGTGTCTCTAGCCTCTCCCAGATTTGTTCCTGTGCGAGACCAGTAGGGTTGCGAGCGTCTCTGTGGTCACCTCCGACATATATTTTGAATTCATTTTGTTCCGTAATCTAGCCCATCGAGTTAGGGTTACATGGATCCAAGTTTGAGGTCATTTGGTTAAGAAATAAATTTTATATGATTTTTACGGTTGTGTCGCGCAGAGTGGGTCTTTTCGGGGGATTTTCGGGAAAGTTGGGAAATTGAGTCCTTGGGATGCCAAAATTCATGAATGGCTTTACCATATGTTTTGAGGATATTATGAACTGTTTTGAAGCAATTTTAGCATTTATGAGATTTTTTTAATATTTTATGAAAATTTAAGGCCTAGAAAATGAATTTTTAGCATGTTTGACTATTTAAAATGCATATGCTTACTTTTAAAGTATTTATGGGCAGAATGTTTTTGAGGTTATGGATTTTATTTAATTATTGAGGATTTGAGAAAATTATTTGAGGCAAGTATGAGGAAAAATGATTTTTGAATGATGGGACTTGATTGTGGTTTTTCTATGACGGGTATGGGGTCGGGATACGTTCAACTTGCCATATCAAAATGACGGGTCTGGGCTTCAGATAAGTACTGAAGTGCCTTTCCAACTGACGGGTTTGAGATCCAGATGAGTACTGGAGTGCTTTTCCAACTTAGTACTAGTGTTTATTTAGCTTGATCAAGCGACTTGAGGTTGATGAACCACAGTCGAAGAACGGAATTCACGAGGAAATTTTTTTTAGAAATTCATTCTTATTTATGCAAAGATTTTTATTTACTTTGAGCATGGAATTGTTTTTAATGCATACCTTTTAAGTCAAGAAACTATTTTAAGTAGAAATATTTTAATGCATGTGAATGTATTATTTAGTACTCGTTATCTCAGTTTTGTACTTGTTGAGTCGTTAGACTCACTATGCTTGGATGGTGCAGATGAGGCTGAGATCGATATTGAGGGGCAGGATTCCTGAGCGGATTGCAGTCGGACTTGGCACCTACCCAGCGATCTATTGTTTGCGCTTAGCACTTTCAGTGTTTTTAGCATATGTCGAATTGTTTTGAGAAAAGTATATTTCCTCATGCATGAGGATTATTTTTTATGACTTAGACAAATTTTAGCTATCATGCACGTTTATTTTGTTGGTTAAGACTTTTATTATTCTTAGAAACCTTATGACAATGACTTACTATTATTGCTTCATTTATAAATGTTTTTATCATGTAGGAGTTAGTATATAATAAAAGAAAAAAATATTCCTAGTATTTTCTTTTCCCCTTTATGATCTCTTTTAAATTAAATATAATTTAGAAGTGAGGGACGTTACACCTAGCTCTCTGAAAAATCTATGATACAAGCTCTGAGTAGATCTTCCAATATCTGAATCACCCTTTCTGATTGACCATCTGTCTGGGGGTGAAAGGCTGTGCTAAAGGCCAACTTAGTACCCAAAGCTCTGTGTATGTTAAGATAAAATTTATTAGTTTTGGTGATAACAAAATAAGACAGTGCTAAATTCAAGATAGCATCTGGACAGTCAGACGTTGAAGATTATCAACTAAGTATTTGGAGCTAAATATTTTCAGACGTCGAATATATAAGGGTTATCAGATTCTGGTATGGATTCAGACGTTGAATACAGTTGATTTGGACAGACGTTGACTACAGTTGATTTGGATTCAGACGTTGGGTATCTACTTTGAAGTATATTCAGACGTTGGGTATCTATTTCAGAAGTTCAGTATATTCAGCCTCTGAGATTCAGTTGTTGTTGATTTGATATCAGACGCAATTATTCTGTTGTTAACGTTAGCAAAACTACGTCGTTTGGATAAGTTGAAACGACAGCGTTTGGTATAGCGCTAAGATTCAGACATTGAGTTATGCGTGGATTCAGCTGTTGGTTAGCATTCAGATGTTGAAGTTTTCAGTCTTTTGAACCAGCCGTTACAAAGTTTTCAGATACATTGTATTCGTCAATTTACAAAAAGGGAATAATTCAGATGTCAAGACAATCTCTCAGTAGTTGTAGCTAGATGTTACAAATCATTCAGCTGATGGAATAACTCAAGTGTTAAAGCACTCAGCTGTTGCAAATATTCATCAGACATTGAGTTATGCGTGGATTCAGCTGTTGGTTAGCATTCAGATGTTGAAGTTTTCAGTCTTTTGAACCAGCCGTTACAAAGTTTTCAGATACATTGTATTCGTCAATTTACAAAAAGGGAATAATTCAGATGTCAAGACAATCTCTCAGTAGTTGTAGCTAGATGTTACAAATCATTCAGCTGATGGAATAACTCAAGTGTTAAAGCACTCAGCTGTTGCAAATATTCAAGTATCTATTCAGCTGCAACTTCACAAACAACGATGAGAGAAATTAAGGGAAAACATTCAGGCGCAAACGATTTATCAATGTTCAAATTGGATAGAATCAATGGTGAAGATTGAATCGTACATATGCCTGGAATTAAGGAGACAACATCAGTACTATTTTGGGTAAATAGTACACAATATACAGAGGACGTTATACGGTGTTTGCACAATTTTGGAAAGACGACATTTTAGCTCAGACGAAGTGCAGTTTACCATTGTAGTGGAGAAGAATATGCGATGGAAATTTATTCAAAAGGATTTTGTTTCCTTGGGTGAATTTAATGATCGTTGGAGGACGAAGAGTATAAATAGCTGGAATTTAAATTGAAGAAGCTCTCTCGCTCTCGGCTGTTACACTCTCCAACACTCTGTTATTCAAAGTCTTCATCACTCTCGAGTTTTTCATCTATCGACATTATCTTTCAAAAGCTCTGAAACTCGAAGAACATACAACTAAGCTATCACAGAAAATACCTTCGAGTCATCTTCTGGTTCACCTTGTTGAATCGAGTTTCTTAGCTTAGAAACCAGAGGATTTACAGTCTCAAAAATCATTTGTATTTCACTGTCATATTCTATTGAGTCTGTAACGAACTGGCTTTGTGAAGCAGTTCGAAAAATATCATTGTTTGTAAACAGTAGCTACGTCTTTTTATTGTTTGGTGTTGCTAGGAGTTCACCTGGAGCGAGGCTCGGTGACTGGGTGTTTGCAGAAGGGCTGTAATCATCAAATATTCTAGTGGAACCTTCCTGAAAAGGAAGAAGGGGAGACATAGGATATTGATATCCGAACTTCCATAAACAAACTCTTGACTCTACACTTTTACATTACTGCATTTATTTATTGCTTTAACTGTTCACTAGTTAATCGGTTTATTTCCGCACATTTATTGTTAACCGGAAATCAGCATTTAGAACTGAGATACCTTAAATCTGGTAACTCGGATTTAAGTTAAGCAGGTGCTTGTAAAAATCGTTTTAAAGGTTTCGAAATTTTAAAATACCAAGGAGTTCATTCAAGCCCCCCTTCTGAACTCTTAGGCCTGTTTTTCGAGACATATTGATCCTATCAATTGGTATCAGAGCCTGCGCATCTCGGTTATTGAACAGTCTGTTGTTTGTGTTTATCATATTTTAAAATGTTGACTTCTCACAACAAGATTCCCATGTTTTCTAAGGAGGACTATGATGATTGGAAGATTCACATGCAGACGCATCTGGCTGCTCAGGATGACGACATGTGGTCAGTTATCACAGAAGGGCCGATGAAGATAATGAAGCCAAACTTAGCCTTTGCAATATCCAATGGCGAGCCTCAGTATCTGGAGAAGAGCAGACATGAATACACCAATGAGGACAAAAAGAAAGCAAATCTGGACAATGTGGCCAGGGACATTCTCTACAAGACACTGGACAAAAACATGTTCAGCAAGATAAAGACCTGCGCCACAGCAAAAGACATTTGGGAAAAGCTGACACAAATATGTGAAGGCAATGATGAGACTAAGGAGAACAAGCTAACTGTCGCTCAACAAAAATATGAGTCCATAAAGATGAAAGATGGAGAAACTATGACAGAGTTTGATGAGCGCTTCAGTGCTGTTATTATAGAGCTTACCAGTTTGGGTAAAGAATACATCAATCGTGAGTTGGCATTGAAGGTGATGAGAGCGCTGGCCAGAGAGTGGGATGTGAAGACGATGGCGATGCGGGATTCGAAGGATCTGAATAAGCTAGAACTACATGATCTATTTGCCAACCTTAAAGCTTACGAGTTTGAGTTGGAAACAAGAGCAGAAGCTGGACCCTCGATGTGACGCCCGAACCCACGGGGTCACGAGTTTTGGGGTGAATAAAAATTTTCGAATAAAAGAAGGTCTAAAAGATAATTCGCTATAGGCTGTATCTCCTATAACTTGAAAGAAAACTCGAAACACAAACCAGACGCAGACACAATACTAATTACGGCTCCAACAGCTGGAAACATTTTTGCGGAAAAACAAGTCTTATATATATATTGCAATTGCGGTTACAACGTTTGTCATTCTATACGAACATACAATTGTTGCAATTGATCTAATACAGATCCTACAAAAGATAAAACAACATTATCCTAGACACGGATTACGTTGGCCCCTTGATAAACACAACCACCCAGCCG
>KV000950.1:0-11968 GCA_001598015.1 Dorcoceras hygrometricum | reverse complement strand
TGCGCTTATTATGTGTTAATTGTTGGTAATTAGCACGGGGCCTGACACAGCAAGCCTCAGTGCAACCTCAGGGTTGAGGAGGATCGTCTAGGGGTCATTCCCCTCAGTTCCCGCAGCCTAGGGTTGGAGAGACGCAGTTTAGGCCATTTCAGTTTCCTGGTCCGTCGCGTTTCGGACAGTCGTCTCAGCAACATTTCTCTGGACCCCAACATGCTCAAGTGAATGCCATTACGAGGGAGCAAGCGGAGGGCGTGCCGAGCTGAGTGATTGCAGGTAGCTGTTCTATCTTTGATTTTTCTGCACGAGTGTTGTTTGACACTGGCGCATCGCATTCGTTTATTGCTGATTCTTTTGTGATCGAGCATGGTCTGCATACCTTTTCTTTGCGTTATGTGGTGTCTGTTTCTACTCCTGGCGGTGCTAGCCTGTTCTCCCCAGAAGTTTTGTTGGATGGCGTTCTGAGGTTTGGCGAGCATGTGTTAGTGGCGAATTTGTTTCGTCTGATGTTTTGGGATTTCGACTGCATAGTGGGAATGGACGTGCTGTCCAGTTACAGAGCCTCCGTGGATTGTTTCCATGGGATCGTGCGTTTTAGTCCTCAATCCAGTGAGAAATGGAATTTCAACGGTGCTGACTCTCATTCGAAGATTCCGCTAGTCTCAGCGATGGAGATGTTCAGCTTGTTGTCGGTGGAGAATGCGGGTTTTATGATTTACGCGTTAGATGCATCTTCTTCTTCGCATGTGCAGCTCAGTGACGTTCCAGTGGTGCGTCATTTTCCCGATGTGTTTCCGGAGGAGATTCCTGGTTTTCCTCCGAGGAGGGAGATTGATTTTAGCATTGAGTTGGTGCCTGGCGCAGCTCTGATTTCACGTGCACCATATCGTTTAGCGCCTGATGAATTGAGAGAGCTCAAGGTGCAATTGGATGACTTGCTAGAGAAAGGTTTTATCAGACCTAGCATGTCTCCGTGGGGAGCGCCTATTTTGTTTGTCAAGAAGAAGGATGGCACAATGAGAATGTGCATTGACTTCCGTCAGCTGAACAAAGTTACCGTGAAGAATAAGTACCCGTTGCCGAGGATCGACGATTTGTTTGACCAGTTGCAAGGTTCCGCTGTATATTCGAAGATCGATCTACATTCAGGGTACCATCAGTTGAGAGTTAGAGATCAAGATGTCGCGAAGACTGCTTTTCGTACTAGGTACAGACATTTTGAGTTTCTGGTAATGTCTTTCGGGTTGACAAATGCTCCTGCAGTCTTCATGGATTTGATGAACCGAGTCTTCCGAGAGTTTATAGATCAGTTTGTGATCGTGTTCATCGACGATATATTGGTGTATTCAAAGACTCCTTTGGAGCATAAGGAACATGAGAGTTGTTCTTCAGACGTTGAGAAACTCGTAGCTGTATGCCATGTTTTCTAAGTGCGAGTTCTGGCTGGATCACGTCGTGTTTCTGGGTCATGTGATTTCGGCGGATGGCATTTCTGTGGATCCCAGTAAAGTAGATGCTGTTTTGAACTGGGAGCGACCTAGGAATGTGTCTGAGGTTCGTAGTTTCTTGGGTCTGGCTGGCTATTACGGTCGTTTTATAGAGCGTTTCTCTAGTATAGCTAAGCCGATGACTCAGTTGACTCAGAAGGACAAGCGGTTCGTTTGGACTGAGCAATGCGAGAATGCTTTTCAATTGCTCAAGGAGAAGTTGACTACTGCACCTGTGTTGGCTTTGCCGTCTGGTTCAGGTGGCTTTGTTGTGTGTTCTGATGCTTCGCTCAATGGATTGGGCTGTGTGTTGATGCAGCATGGACGAGTCATTGCGTATGCCTCTCGGCAGTTGAAACCGCACGAGACTCGTTATCCAGTTCATGATTTGGAGCTAGCAGCTGTGGTCTTTGCGTTGAAGATTTGGCGCCACTATCTGTATGGCGAGCAGTTTGTGGTGTATTCGGACCACAAGAGTTTGCAGTACTTGTTTTCGCAGCCTGACTTGAATATGAGACAGCGTAGGTGGATGGAGCTGCTGAAGGATTTTGATTGTGAGATCAAGTACCAGCCTGAGAAATTTAATGTAGTGGTGGATGCGTTGAGCAGAAAGGCTCAAGGAGATATGCTTGCGTCGTTGTATGTTTCTAAAGACCGTGAGCATCTTAGCACTACTGGTTGGAGGTTTTACCCGGCTGAGAACTATGTTGTGGTTTCTTCTTTTCAAGTTGAACCACAGATCATTTCGAGCATTAGAGCCGCTCAAGGGACAGATCCTTCCATCCATGAGTTGAAGTTGAAGGTCAGGGCTGGTCAACTTGAAGACTGTTGTGTTTCGTCCGATGGTTGTTTGCGTTTCCGGGGTAGGTTGGTTGTGCCCAATTTGATAGATCTTCGGGAGGAGATCCTTAGAGAAGCGCATTGCAGTAGACACAGTGTTCATCCTGGTGCACGGAAGATGTACCAACTGTTGGAATAACTCAGCGTTAAAGGACTCAGCTGTTGCAAATATTGAAGTATCTTTCCAGCTGCAACTTCACAAACAACGATGAGAGAAATTAAGGGGGATTTTGTTTCCTTGGGTGAATTTAATGACCGTTGGAAGACGAAGAGTATAAATAGATGGAATTTTGAATTGAAGACTCTCTCTTGCTCTCGGCTGTTACACTCTCCAACACTCTGTTATTCAAAGTATTCATCACTCTCGAGCTTTTGATCTATTGACATTATCTTTCAAAAGCTCGAACAGTCACTGGATATTCACAAAGAAAGATTATTCAAAGTCCAGTTCTCAAACTCGAAGAACATCACAGTTTAAGCTATCACAGAAAATACCTTCGAGTCATCTTCTGCTTCACCTTGTTGAATCGAGTTTCTTAGCTTAGAAACCAGAGGATTTACAGTCTCAAATCGTTGTATTTCACTGTCATATTCTATTGAGTCTGTAACGAACTGGCTGTGAGACCTGTGTTTTCGCAATCAGGTGTTGGTCGGGTTTGGACCAGCTGTTGGTCGTTGTGCTTGGCGTAGCCATCGATTTTGCGTAAGTGTTGGAATCAACAGCAGTAGTAGTAGGATCAACCGTTGAGTGATCGCGTCAGTTATTGGTATTTCAGTCGTTGTGTTTTGGTAGGAAGCAGCAGCAATGCTGACGTGGACATCAGACATTGGTGTATTAGCGCGTATCCAGCTGTTGCGAGTGATCAGCTGTTGGTATGTTAGTTGCGATGATCAGCAGAGAGCGCTAAGGGACTTTGAAGCGATGACGTTTTGTGTACAGGAACCAGCTGTTGGTTTCGTTAGCGTGTTTTGTAGCGGGTAGCAAAACTATGTCGTTTAGTTAAGTTGTAACGACAGCGTTTTGAGTGGAGCGCTTTGTATCAGCTATTGGTTATGATAGACATCAGCTGTTGAGAGATTTGGTGCGTTGTTTTATTCAGCTGTTGGTTGTTGATCAGCTGTTGGTAGCGAGGTGACGTGTCCCTCTGCGATCGTTTGGTTAAGTTGGTGCGACGCCGTTTAGCCTTAGCGTTGTTTGAAAGATTCAACTGCTGGTTAATATAATAGCGAAGGGCAAAAGCTGATGCGAGATCTCAACTGCTGGTTGGGAATATTAGTTGTGACGACTATTTTGTCGGTGGAATCTATTCTTGCTTCTGTCAGCTGTTGAGTAGTGTATTTAATAGGGGACTTGGCTGTTGTTCTCTATTATTGTTTTCCCATACTTAGAAATATTTCCTTCGTTTCCCAATATTGTCGTGATAACCTAGTTACTGTTCATCATAACCTTATCCGTCCTAATTTCTGGTGGTAGACAACTCCGACGAGAGTGAGAGTAGTAGCGTTGGACTCCTCTCGCTAAGGCGTTTCGTTCTATAACTCTTTAGAAGGCTTTGGAGGAGATGGAAGAGGATCGCAGGATCGCTAAGACATCTCACATGTGTATTTTACTAGCATAAACGTTCCCTGCCGTGCCAGTAGTTTTGTTGGGGTAAGTGAGAATTCTACCTTTAAGCTTTGTTAGAGCTTTTCGTTGAGTTAGGAAGGTAGATAAGCGCTGGTGGAGTTGTAGCTCCCAGCTGTTGTTGTTTTGTGTTTCGGCTTTTGAGCAGTAGCTTGTGTTCTTTTAGCAGGTGACAGATCTGTGTTGCTCGGACTTCGTTGTAGCAGCTGTGTGTGGTAATTGTAGCTTAGAAGCTGGTGAGGTACGGATGTTGAGCTTGTATTACTGCTGGAATTGGCATGGATATTATGTGTTTGCTGTGCATGCATTGCATTGTTATTTATGTGCTGGTTTAACTGTTGCATTGCATACGCATTATCAATTTCATTCAGCTGTTGCAGCCTTGTCCTGTTGTTACTGCTATTCTGATCTTACCAGGATGCGAGGTCGAGCGGCAATACCGCACTCTCCTCTCCCTGCTGGTCTGTTAGCCCTCATGCGCCGAGTGGTTAACTACCATAGTTCATGGGTTGGGCAACAGCAGGTTGAGTTGTTGTTGCATCTGGTATTCGGGTGTGATGTAAAGATGAGCGGGTAATTCCTGTGTGCTTGTACACACACCAGTGGCCACCATTCTTCGCAGAATATATTGTCAGCTGTTGAATTCTTTGGCTCCTTGTTCAGTTGTAGCCTCTGGTTGTTGCATTGTTTCTTCATGCATAGCATCTGCATCTTATCTTTTGCTATTCATTGCTGTTTTATAGTTGCTCTCCGTACTGGGGTTTAACCCCAAGGTCCCTCTGGGGCTGTTGTGTTTGTTTGCCTGTCTGTTGTTCAGGTTTTCCAGGATTTGCAGCTGGTCGAGGTTATGATCCAGCTGGTGGTGCCCCAGGAGGTGGTTAGAGTGTCCCAGTTATATATAGTATTTATATGCACTGGTATCACTTTGGGTGATTCTTAGTCTTATATAGTTGGTAGATCATCTGTACTTGTGTTGTATTCAGCCGTTGGGCATTTGTTGTACTTGAATATTTGTGCTGTTGTGGATTTATAAACTGGGATTATTTTGAGTATTGTGTATTTTAAATTATGTTATCTTTTTGTCAGGACAAAATAAAAAAAAGAAAAAAATTTTTTGAACCACTTTTTAGTTGCTTCCGCTTGTGTTTGCGTGGTTTACTCTGATGTGAGCACGAGGCCTAACATTTTTGGTATCAGAGCTTAAGCTGGGATAAGCTTGATTTCTTGGATCACACTTGAGTCTAGGCACAGTGTCGTGTGTTGCTTGTGCTTGACTATGTGACTTATGTGCTGCATATTGTTTGTGTGATATGTGATTTCTATGTTGTTTCTGTTCTGTGGTTTCTTATCATGTTTAGTGCCTTCGTAGAGATGCCGCCTAGACGTAGGGGTAGAGGTAGGGGGAAGTTTCAGGACGAGTCTGGAGGGCAGAACGAGGATCACCATAGTTTCCCTTCTCGTGGTCGTGGTAGACGTGAAGAGGAGGAAGTCGACAACTTAGCAACCCGTGTGGAAAGCATGGAGATTGTGATGGCTAGGTTCCAAAGGATGAGTCCCCAGATCTTTAACGGTGACGAGTCTAGCGAAGATGCAGATTCGTGGCTATGGCACATCACTGATTTGTTCGATCGTGTTCAGTACGATGATGTGCTTTGATTGAGTTTGGCGACTTTTCAGTTGAGGAAGAATGCGGAGCGTTGGTGGCGTGGCGCTTTGAGGACGCTAGAGGAGATCGGTGTGGAGATTACTTGGGATAGTTTCGGTGTTGCCTTTCGGTAGGAGTACGTCCCGGAGTCGTACGTGAACGCTCGTGAACGAGAGTTCGATTGTTTGGAGCAAGGTACGATGTCTGTGCGAGAGTATGCTCGGTTGTTTTCTTCTCTTTTGGCGTATGTCCCGCATGTTGCTGGTCGGGAGAGGGCCAAGAGGACTAAGTTTATTGAGGGTTTGAATGAAAAGTTCTATACTTTGGTTTTGTCGAGCAAACCAAAGATCTATGTAGAAGCTGTGGATAGCGCTATTGACATCGAGGAAGGTCTGCGGAACCGGTGGTCGCGTGCTAGGTGCTCAGGGTGCTCAGGGTGGTCGTCCCGCTTTTCAGGGAGCGCAGTCTTCCCAGTATTCGCAGTCAGCTCATCAACCCCCGCAGCAGCAACAACAGCAGTTGGCTCAGCAGTCTGGCCGCCAGAGGTTCCGACCTCGTGGCCACCAGTTTAAGAAGTCTGGCTCTGGTTCTTCTGGTTCTGGCAGCTCTAGTAGCAGTGGTTCTAGAGCAGAGTTTTATGGCTTTTGTGGAGGCAAGCATCCGTCAACTCAGTGCGTTGGTGTGCAGGGCTCATGTAATATCTGTGGTCAGTATGGGCATTTCGCAAGGGTGTGTCCGTCAGCTGGATCGCAGCAAGCCGCAGCCCCACCTCAGGGTCGAGGAGGATCGTCTAGGGGTCGTTCCCCTCAGTTTCCGCAGCCTAGGGTTGGAGAGACGCAGTTTAGACCGTTCCAGTTTCCAGGTCCGTCGCGTTTCGGACAGTCGTCTCAGCAGCAATTCTCTGGACCCCAACATGCTCAAGCGAATGCCATTACGAGGGAGCAAGCGGAGAGCGTAGCCGAGCGGAGTGATTGCAGGTAACTGTTCTTTCTTTGATTTTCCTGCACGAGTGTTGTTTGAAACTGGCGCATCGCATTTGTTTATTGCTGACTCTTTTGTGATCGAGCATGGTCAACATACCTTTCCTTTGCGCGATGTTGTGTCAGTTTCTACTCCTGGCGGTGCGAGCTTGTACTCCCAAGAGGTTTTGATGAATGGCGTTCTGAGTTTTGGTGAGCATGTGCTAGTAGCGAATTTGATTCGTCTGATGTTGTGGGATTTCTACTGCATAGTGGGAATGGACGTGTTGTCCAGCTATAGGGCCTCCGTGGATTGTTCCATGGGATCGTGCGTTTTAGGCCTCAGTCTGGCGAGAAATGGAATTTCTACGGTGCTGACTCCTAGTCTAAGATTCCGCTAGTCTCTGCGATAGAGATGTTCAGCTTGTTTTCGGCGGAGAACGCTGGTTTTATGATTTACGCGTTGGATGTGTCTTCTTTTTCACATGCGCAGCTCAGCGACGTTCCAACGGTGCGTCATTTTCCTGGTGTGTTTCCGGAGGAGATTCCTGGTTTTTCTCGGAAGAGGGAGATTGACTTTAGCATTGAGTTGGTGCCTGGCACAGCCCCGATTTCGCGTGCACCATATCGTTTAGCGCCTGCTGAGTTGAGAGAGCTCAAGGTGAAACTGGATGATTTGGGAGCGACCTAGGAATGTATCTGAGGTTCGTAGTTTCTTGGGTATGGCTCACTATTATCGTCGTTTTATAGAGCGTTTCTCTAGTATAGCTAGGCCTATGACTCAGTTGACTCCGAAGGACAAGCGGTTCGTTTGGACTGAGCAATGCGAGAATGCTTTTCAATTGCTCAAGGAGAAGTTGACTACTGCGCCTGTGTTGGCTTTGCCGTCTGGTTCACGTGGCTTTGTTGTGTGTTCTGATGCTTCGCTCAATGGATTGGGCTGTGTGTTGATGCAGCATGGACGAGTCATTGCGTATGCCTCTCGGAAGTTGAAACCGCACGAGACTCGTTATCCAGTTCATGATTTGGAGCTAGCAGCTGTGGTCTTTGCCTTGAAGATTTGGCGCCACTATCTGTATGTCGATCAGTTTGTGGTGTATTTGGACCACAAGAGTTTGCAGTACTTGTTTTCGCAGCCTGACTTGAATATCAGACAGCGTAGGTGGATGGAGCTGCTGAAGGATTTTGATTGTGAGATCAAGTACCAGCCTGAGAAAGTTAATGTAGTGGCGGATGCGTTGAGCAGAAAGGCTCAAGGAGATATGCTTGCATCGTTGTATGTTTCTAAAGACCGTGAGCATCTTAGCACTACTGGTTGGAGGTTTTACCCGGCTGAGAATATGTTGTGGTTTCTTATTTCCAAGTTGAGCCACAGATTATTTCGAGCATTAGAGCCGCTCAAAGGACAGATCCTGCCATCCACGAGATGAAATTGAAGGTCAAGGCTGGTCAACTTGAGGACTATTCTGTTTCGTCTGATGGTTGTTTGCGTTTCTAGGGTAGGTTGGTTGTGCCAAACTGATAGATCTTCGGGAGGAGATCCTTAGAGAAGCGCATTGCAGTAGGCACAGTGTTCATCCTGGTGCTCGGAAGATGTACCATGTGTTGAAGCCGCACTTTTGGTGGGCTGGTTTGAAAAGCGACGTTGATGGTTTTGTTGCTCGTTGCTTGAACTGTCAGCAGGATAAGGCCGAAAGATGAGACCTGGTGGTCTGTTGCAGAGTTTGGAAGTGCCCCAGTGGAATTGGGAGCACATAGCTATGGATTTTGTGACGCGTTTGCCTCGTTCCAACAGATGTTGCGATGCGATTTGGATTGTAATTGATAGATTGTCGAAGTCTTCACACTTTCTTCCCTATGGTATGACCTTATTTTTGAAGAAAATGTCAAAACTGTACGTCGATTTTGTGGTTAGATTGCACGGTGTGCCTGTTTCAATCGTTTCGGACCGAGATCCAAGGTTTACTTCCAGGTTTTGGAAGAGTTTGCAAGCAGCTTTGGGTACCAAATTGTCTATGAGTACAGCGTATCACCCTCAGACAGATGGCCAATCTGAGAGAACTATCCAGACGTTGGAGGATATGTTGCGAGCCGTTGTGATGGATTTTAGTGGTAGCTGGCAAGACGTGGTCTTTGGTTGAGTTTTCCTACAATAACAGCTACCAAGTAACGATTGGTATGGCGCCGTTTGAGGCTTTGTATGGTAGGAAGTGCAGATCGCCTGTATGTTGGAATAGGTGGGGGAGAAGCAGCTGTCTTCCCCAGATTTTGTGCAGCAGATGCAGGATCATGTGGATCTTATTCGACAGCGAATGAAAGCTGCCCAGGATCGCCAAGCCAGTTATGCGAATAAGAGGCATCGACCTCTCGAGTTTCAGGTTTGTGATCTTGTTTTCCTTAAAGTTTCTCCGTTTCGCACCGTTATGCGCTTTGGACAAAAGGGAAGGTTAGCCCCTCGTTATGTGGGTCCATATGAGATTGTTGAGAGGATTGGCCCTTTGGCGTATGGACTGTTATTGCCACCAAAATTGTCTTCTCTACATGATGTCTTTCATGTTTTCATGTTGAGGAAGTACGAGCCAGATCCGTCTCATGTATTGAGAACTGACGAGGTTGAGCTAGATCAGACGTTGAGTTACATTGAGTATCCCTTGTGGATTCTAGACAGAAAAGAGAAACAGTTGAGGAATAAAACCATTCCCTTGGTGATGGTTCAATGGAGCAAACACGGTAGGGAAGAAGCTACTTGGGAACTGGAAGAGAAGATGCAACGTGAGTGGCCGCATCTGTTTGCATGAGTGTTGCATCAGATTTCAAAGTTGTTTGCTCAGTTACCTTGAACTCTTGGGTTCAGTTGAGTTGTTCTTGGACTTGTTGATTTCGAGGACGAAATCGTGTTTTAGTGGGGAAAAGATGTGAGACCTGTGTTTTCGCAATCAGGTGTTGGTCGGGTTTGGACAAGCCGTTGGTCGTTGTGCTTGGCGTAGCCATCGATTTTGCGTAATTGTTGGAATCAGCAGTAGTAGTAGTAGGATCAGCCGTTGAGTGATCGCGTCAGTTGTTGGTATTTGGTATGAAGCAGCAGCAATGCTGACGTGGACTTCAGACGTTGGCGTATTAGCGCGTATCCAGCTGTTGCGAGTGATCATCTGTTGGTATGTTAGTTGCGATGATCAGCTGAGAGCGCTAAGGGACTTTGAAGCGACGACGTTTTGTGTACAGGAACCAGCTGTTGGTTTCGTTAGCGTGTTATGTAGCGGGTAGCAAAACTACGTCGTTTAGTAAAGTTGGAACGACAACATTTTGAGTAGAGCGCTTTGTATCAGCTGTTGGTTATGATAGACATCAGCTGTTGAGAGATTTGATGCGTTGTTTTATTCAGCTGTTGGTTGTTGATCAGCTGTTGGTCGCGAGGTGACGTGTCTCTCTGCGATCGTTTGGTTAAGTTGGTGCGACGTTGTTTAGCCTAAGCGTTGTTTGAAAGATTCGACTGCTGGTTAATATAATAGCGAAGGGCAAAAGCTGATGCGAGATCTTAGCTGATGGTTGGGAATATGAGTTGTGACGACTGTTTTGTCGATGGAATCTATTCTTGCTTCTGTCAGCTTTGAGCAGTGTATTTAATAGGGGACTTGGCTGTTGTTCTCTATTATTGTTTCCCATACTTAGAAATATTTCCTTCGTTTCCCAATCTTGTCGCGATACCCTAGTTACTGTTCACCGTAACCTTATTCGTCCTAATTTCCGGTGGTAGACAACTCCGACGAGAGTGAGAGTAGTAGCATTGGACTCCTCTCACTAAGGCGTTTCGTTCTATACCTCTTTAGAATGCTTTGGAGGAGCTGGAAGAGGATCGCAGGATCGCTAAGACATCTCCTTTGTGTAGTTTGCTAGCATAAGCGTTCCCTGCCGTGCCAGTAGTTTCGTTGCGGTAAGTGAGAATTATACCTTTAAGCTTTGTTAGAGCTTTTCGTTGAGTTAAGAAGGTACATAAGAGCTGGTGGAGTTGCTCCCAGCTGCTGTTGTTTTCTGTTTTGGCTTTTGAGCAGTAGCTTGTGTTGGTTTAGCAGGTGACAGATCTGTGTTGCTCGTACTTCGTTGTAGCAGCTGTGTGTGGTAATTTTAGCTTAGAAGCTGGTGAGGTACGGATGTTGAGCTTGTATTACGGTTGGAATTGGCATGCATATTATGTGTTTGCTGTGTATGCATTGCATTGTTGTTTATGTGCTGGTTTAACTGTTGCATTGCATACACATTATCAATTTCATTCAGCTGTGCAGCCTTGTCCTGTTGTTACTGCTGTTCTGATCTTACCAGGATGCGAGGGCGAGCGGCAATACCGCACTCTCCTCTCCCTGATGGTCTGTTAGCCCTCATGCGCCGAGTGGTTAAATACCACAGTTCATTGGGAAACAACAGGTTGAGTTGTTGTTGCATCTGGTATTCGGGTGTGGTGTAAAGATGAGCGGGTAATTCCCGTGTGCTTGTACACACACCAGTGGCCACCATTCTTCACAGAATCTATTGTCAGCTGTTGAATTCTTTGGCTCCTTGTTCAGTTGTAGCCTCCGGTTGTTGCATTGTTTCTTCATGCATAGCATCTGCATCTTATCTTTTGCTATTCATTGCTGTTTTATAGTTGCTCTCCGTACTGGGGTTTAACCCCGAGGTCCTCTGGGGCTGTTGTGTTTGTTTTCCTGTCTTTTGTTCAGGTTTTCCAGGATTTGCAGCTGGTCGAGGTTATGATCCAGTTGGTGGTGCCCCAGGAGGTGGTTAGAGTGTCCCAATTATATATAGTATTTATATGCACTGGTATCACTTCGGGTGATGCTTAGTCTTATATAGTTGGTAGACCATCTGTACTTGTGTTGTATTCAGCCGTTGGGAATTTGTTGTACTTGAATATTTGTGCTGTTGTGGATTTATAAACTGGGATTATTTTAAGTATTGTATATTTTAAATTATGTTATCTTTCTGTCAGGCCAAAAGCAAAAAAAAATAACCATTTTTTAGTTGCTTTCGCTTGTGTTTGCGTGGTTTACTCTGATGTGAGCACGAGGCCTGACACTGGCTTTGTGAAGCAGTTCAAAAACTATCATTGTTTGTAAACAGCAGCTGCGTCTGTTTTTTGTTTGGTGTTGCTAGGAGTTCACCTGGAGCGAGGCTCGGTGACTGGGTGTTTGCAGAAGGGCTGTAATCATCAAATATTCTAGTGGAACCTTCCTGAAAAGGAAGAATGGGAGACGTGTGATATTGATATCCGAACTTCCATAAACAAATCTCTTATTCCTTAAACTTTTACATTACTGCATTTATTTACCGTACACTGTTCACTATTTGATTGGATTATTTCCGCACATATATTGTTAGCCAAGAAATCAGCGTTTGGACTGAGATATCTTAAATCTGGTAACCC
>KV000948.1:31071-47435 GCA_001598015.1 Dorcoceras hygrometricum | reverse complement strand
AAATTGTGCCAGAAGTTTTCTAAGCTAATGCAGGATAAATTTGAGATGAGCATGATGGGCGAGCTAACGTTCTTTCTGGGCTTACAAGTTCGACAGCTGGATAATGGAATTTTCATTAACCAAGCTAAATACACGAAAGAGCTGCTGAAGAAATTTGGCAAGGACAACTGTTCAGCAACAGCAACCCCAATGAGCTCATCAATCAAGATGGACAAAGACGAAGCTGGTACTGCCATTGCGGTATCTCTATATCGTGGTATAATTGGCTCTTTGCTGTACTTAACTGCTAGCAGACCAGACATCATGTTTGCTGTCTGTATGAGTGCTAGATTTCAAGCAGAGCCTAAAAAGTCACATTATATTGCTGTTAAACGGATTATTAAATATTTGAAAGGAACTTCCAATGTGGGTATTTGGTATCCCAAAGACTCAGGCTTTCAACTAATCGGTTATAGTGATGCAGATTATGCAAGATGTAGAGTTGATCGTAAAAGCACCAGCGGTACTTGTCCTGGTTTAGTAAGAAGCAGACATCCATTAAAACGTCCTACTGAAGCAGAGTACTTAGCAGCAGGAAGCTGCTGTGCTCATATCTTATGGGTACAACACCAGCTTAAGGACTATGGCATTGATGCTTCTGAAGCGCTTATTTTATATGACAACACCAGTGCCATCGCGATTGTCAGGCCCCGTGCTAATCACACAAGATTACAGCACAATTAAGCACATAATCACGGAAGCATAAAATTAGGGCTTAAAAAATTTCGAAATAGTTTGGGCCTGAACTCAAAACATACATTCAAAATATCAATACTCAAAATATGACTTAACTCAAACCCATACAAAACAGGTAACACAAATCTCAAATCAACAATAGATCCCCAAATACATAGAATCACGGGGCATCCCCCGGTTCAATACATAATAAAATAAACAGGGACTCAAGGGAACAGGGATCGACCAGCTGAACCTCCACTTTGTCCAGCTTGGTTACCTAAAGATCCTACAAATGGGTAACACAGACCCAAACAACACAAAAGCAGGAAAACAAATACGAGGTCAAGCCTCAGTACGAAGAGCCATCAAAACAGCTAATCATGCAACATGCTATAAATCAATGCTATGAAATGCATGAGGGCTATCAAAGATCGGATAGCTAGACCAGCAAATCGTCTGGCAAATCATCTCAAGCGAGCCTCTACACCACGCACAGCAAAATCGGCCGGTGGAAATCATCGGTCCGTGATCATCGGGGCCCGTCAGCCCATCACAGCTCGGTGGTAGAAACTCGAATCCAGCAGTCACCACTCCGATGATAGCGTTGGACTTTTCGGGCACGAAACATCTGTCGGCCAGTCACAACGTGGCTCTCAATCAGGTCATCAATCAATCTGTCAGGCTCAATATGTATGCATGAATGGAAATCAATATTCAATATCAATGCATACAATAAATCATACGTGAAAACAGAACATGAAATCATATAAATCATCAATCTGTTCCACGTAAATACATCCATCGAATCCATCAGATTTCACAGCCTGAAATATACGCATGCTCAAGCATCAAAGCTGTCCATAGTTGCTCAAATTCATACCTCAACAGCTTAATTCTACCTCACTGATTCGAACAGGGCACGACAACTCACAGCCTAAACGAAACAGATCTCTCCGGGCTTCCTCAACCAAGGCAAAAGGCTCCTGGAAGCTGAAATCTGATAAAGCATCGTATAACAGCAATTCAATACCATATCAATTCTGCTTAACATCTACTGCCAAAGACTCAAATTTGTTCTGACCTCTAATTAAAGTTCTAACAGCTAATCCAAAGCTTAAAACAATAGGAAATGCTCACACAAAACTCAAAAGAGCTGAAGAACGAACGTCACAGATTTCTCAGAAATCTTCGAACGTCCAGCCACATTCGCACTTCCTCTCCAACGGCGATTCAGAGCCTCAATTGGGTAGCAATCGAAAGAGATAACTAAGGGGAGTTCAGCGCCACCTAGCTTTTCCAAAACAAAAGCTGGAAACGATGGGAATCTAACGGAGAAATGTTCGAATGAACAGTGTCGATCGAGGGTTTCAACAGAGATGAGGATAAGAAATATCGGGTTGAAAAATGTTCTAAGTGTTGCTCAACACTTGTTTTAAAGTCCTCTATTCAATCTCTATCGAATAAGATAACTCTCGACTAAAACAGATCCCTGCATCTCTTCCTAGCGCCAAACAGATCTCTCGAACCGCGCTCAACCCATCAGATTTCTCTGCGCTAACGCTAACACCCGCGCGCTAAACAAAACGACATCGTACGCGTGAAGTCTAAAATGCACCAGCGATACAACATCAGATCTCTCCGATCGCACAGTACAATCACGCTAAGCGCTGATGGTCAAAACGACGACGCACTAACTTAATCAAACAACGTCGTATCGATGACATCTGAAACTAACGCTGATCTTCGCTTCTCGCACACCAGCGATCACGCTACTGAAAGAGTTTACCAGCGTTGACATCTTCTCCCGCACCTCTTCAACAGACGTCTCACACGCGAAACAGATCCCTCTCTAGTGCTATATCTAAACGACGTCGTACCACTCAGACAAACGATGAAGTTTCGGAACCAATAAAAATACGCTAAGGCAAGGTCTGAAGTACTACAACGCTAACAGATCTCTGCCAAATGACGGCGTTTTACTATGAGCGCTATACTCAACCACCAGATCCCTACCGAGCAGATCTCACACTCAAACACACCCAAAACGGCGCGTTTCACTTCTTAACACTAAAGAATCAGATTCTACCTCAAGTTCACCAAATCAACTCCAATTCTCGCACAGCTTTCACCCGATAACTCCTGCGACTAGAAATCTGAAATTCTCAAATCAGATTTCACCAAAAATCACAAAATCTGAAATCTGAAAATTCGAAAATTCTAAATTTGAATTTCTCAATCCTCACATTCTCCCCACCTTAAGAGATTTCGTCCTCGAAATCAAAGGCAAACACAAGGGTAGAAACAATCAAACATTCAAACCAACACAAAAGACTACATCAAATTCGAAGCGAAAACCAGAAATTACCTGGAAAAATTCTCACAATCAGTGTTCAAATAGATGAGGCCAATCCTGTCTCATCTTCTCCTCAACCTCCCAGGTAGTTTCTTCTCGGCCATGCTTACTCCATTGGACCATCATCAACGGAATTATCTTGTTCCTCAGCTGCTTCTCCTTCCTATCCAAGATCTGCACTGGATATTTGACATAGCTTAAGGCACAATCCAGCTCAACTTCGTCGGTTCTCAAAACATGGGAAGGATTTGGCTCATATTTTCTCAACATAGACACATGAAAGACATCATGTATCACTGCTAACTCCTCAGGCAGTATCAATCGATAAGCCAACTGTCCAATCCGCTCAACAATATCGAAGGGACCAATGAATCTAGGAGCTAATTTGCCTTTAAATCTGAAGCGCATCACGCTCTTGAAAGGAGAAACTTTAAGAATTACTCGATCGCCAACCTCAAACTCCAAAGGTCTGCGTCTTTTGTTAGCATAGCTAGAGAAATGGTCTTGAGCAGCTTTCATTCTAATCCGAATCAAATCAATCTGATCTTTCATATGCTGCACAAACTCAGGGGTAGAAAGTTGTTTCTCACCTCCTGCCAGCCACCATTGAAATCCATCACTACTACACGCAGCATATCCTCTAAAGTCTGAATGGTCCGCTCAGATTGACCATCGTGTCTGTGGTGATAGGCTGTACTCATAGCCAATCTCGAACCCATCGCTGCTTGCAGACTACTTCCAAAAACGAGAGGTGAATCTTGAATCTCTGTCAGACACTATCGAAACAGGAACTCCATGCAATCTAACCACATGGTCGATATACAGTTTCGCCATTTTCTTCATAGAACACCTCACATCATAGGGAATGAAATGGGCTGACTTCAAAAGTCTATCAATCACCACCCAAATCGCATCGCATCCTCTACTCGATCGAGGTAGTGAGTCACAAAATCCATGGCGATGTGCTCCCAATTCCATTGGGGTACCTCCAAACTCTGTAGCAAACCACCAGGTCTCATCATCTCAGCCTTGACCTGATGGCAATTCAAACATCTAGCAACAAAACCAGAGATGTCGCTCTTCATGCCTTCCCACCAGTAGTGAGACTTCAAGGCATGATACATCTTTCTCTCTCCCGGATGCACACTGTATCTACTACAATGCGCTTCATTCAGAATGGTCTCCTTCAAATCAATCAGGTTCGGAACCACCAATCTTCCTCGGAATCTCAGACATCCATCAGAAGTAATAGAGAAATCCTCAGACTGACCACTTCGGGTTTAATCATTAATTCATGAACATATGAATCAGTCCTCTGCGCCTCTCTGATGTTATTCACAATGTGCGGTTCTACCTGAATCTAAGAAACCATGAAGTACTGATCACCCGGTTGAATCGCCAACCAGAAGTACTCAACTGCTCGTAGACCTTCGAAACACTCAAAAACGAAAGCATCGCATGCTTGGTCTTCCTACTCAAGGCATCGGCAATCGAGTTCATCCGCCCAGGCTGATACTGAATCTCACAGTTAAAGTCCTTGAGCAATTCCATACATCGTCGGTTCCTCATATTCAGGTCAGACTGCGTGAAGATATATTTCAGGCTCTTGTGGTCGGTGTACACCACAAATTCTTCATCATACAGATAATGTCGCCAAATCTTCAAGGCAAACACTATCGCAGCCAACTCCAAATCATGAACAGGGTACCTCGTCTCGTGAGGCTTCAACTGTCGAGACGCATAGGCAATCACGTACCCGTTCTGCATCAGAACACATCCTATCCCATTGAGAGAAGCATCGTAGCACACAAAAAATCCTCCGGATCCAGACGGTAGAGCCAAAACAGGAGCAGTAGTCAACTTCTCCTTCAACGTCTGAAAACTGTACTCGCACTCATCAGTCCACACAAATATCTTATCCTTCTGAGTAAACTGAGTCAGAGGCCTGGATATCGAAGAGAACTTCTCGATAAAACGCCTGTAATAGCCAGCCAATCCCAAGAAGCTGCGGATCTCTGAAACGTTCCTAGGTCTCTCCCAGTTAAGAACTACTTCGACCTTACTAGGATCTACCAAAATCCCTTGCGCCGAAATCACATGACCCAAAAAGATAATCCGATCAAGCCAGAATTCACACTTGCTGAACTTGGCATACAACTGCGAGTCTCTCAATCTCTGCAACACCAGTCTAAAATGATCCTTATGCTCTCTCAAGCTCCTCTAATACACTAGGATGTCATCTATGAAGACGATCACGAACCGATCGATGTACTCGCTAAAGACGCGATTCATCAAATCCATGAAAACAGCTGAGGAATTCGTCAACCAAAACGGCATGACCAGAAACTCATAATGCCCATATCGAGTCCGAAAAGCTGTCTTCGCCATGTCAGCGTCTCTAATCCGCAACTGGTGATAACCAGAGCGCAAATCAATCTTTGAGTAAACGACCGATCCTTGCAACTGATCGAACAAGTCATCAATCCTCGGCAAAGGATACTTGTTCTTCACCGTCGCTTTATTCAACTGTCGGAAATCCACGCACATCCTCATAGACCCATCCTTCTTCTTCAAAAAAAGAATCGGAGCTCCCCAATGCGACATACTCGGTTTGATGAAGCCTTTTTCCAAGAGATCTCTCAACTGATCCTTCAGCTCTTTCAACTCTACGGGCACCAACCGATACGGAGCTATAGAAATCGGGGCGGTACCGAGCACCAACTCGATGCTGAAATCGATCTCACGTCGGGGAGGGAATCCAGGAATCTCATATGGAAACACGTCGGGAAACTCTAGAACGATCGGAATATCGCTCAACTCCAACCGTGACTCTTGGGAAACGTCAAGCGCGTAAATCATGAATCCAGCATTATCCAGCGATAACAGGCTAAACATCTCCATGGCGGACACCAGTGGAATCTTTGAGCGCGAATCGGCACCGTAGAACTCCCACCTCTCACCCGAGTCAGGGCAAAATCTCACCACACCATGAAAACAGTCAACAGTAGGCTTATAGCTAGACAATACATCCATCCCCAAGATGCAATCAAAATCTTTTATTCCCAAAAAAATCAGACTGGACACCAAAACGTGCTCATCAAATCGAAGCACACAATCCAACACCTCTTCAAGGGACCACAGATTCATACCAGCAGGGGTAGACACGGAAACAACATCACACAATGGGGAAGAACTCAACCCATACTCACAAACAAACAACTCAGAAATAAAAGAGCGTGATGCACCAGTGTCAAATAGAACTATCGCAGGATAATCAAAAATAAAGCATGTACCTGTGATCATCATACCAGGCGCCTCCTCAGCCTGCTCTCTCGTCAAAGCGTTCACCTGAGCCTGCTGTGGAATCTGGAACTGAGGTCTCGAAGGTCCTCCAAACCTAGACTGTCCACTAGGCTGAAATCCAGATCGCTGGGTAGGGGCAGGAAACTTTGGTCTCTGAGAAGAACCACCAGCTGATCCCTGCTGCGAAGGAACTGAAGACTGACCCCTCAACAGAGGACACACTCTAACAAAGTGTCCTGGCTGTCCACAGTTACGGCAGGACCCCTGAACTCCACGACACTGCGAATTCGGATGCCTTCCTCCGCACTGTCCACAAGACATGCCACTAGAACCACTGCCAGAACCACTGCAAGAACCAGAACTCGCAGAACCATAGGAACTCGAATCCGCCTTCTTCTTGAACTATTTCCCTCAAGGTCGAAACATTTGGTGATTCGACTGCTGCTGCTGTGACCCCTGAGGAGAATAAAAAGATTGCGATGCATCCTACACAGGCTGATAGGTGCGTCCAATAGTCGGCTGAATCGGAGCCTCAACCTCCATCAAACTCTCCTCAATGTCCACGGCTCGGTTCAATGCATCAATATAGGTCGCAAATGATCCAGACAAAACCATCCGGTACAGATCAGGACTCAAGACCTTCAGAAATTTGTTCCTCTTCATCCTCTCCTGGTTGGCAACGTGTGGCACATAAACCAAAAGTGCAGAAAACTGTCGGGCATACGAAGCCACTCGCATGCTTACCCTGCTTCAAGTTGTCGAAATCCAGCTCCCGGTTGTTATAGAAGGAATCCGGGGTATACTCTTGTCTGAACGCCTCATAGAAGCTCTCCCAGGTGATCACAGCCCCACTATCACGAAGGATACGAGAAGCCCTCCACCAGCGCTGTGCATTGTCCCTCAGCTGCAACACCGCCGGCTTCAGTCTCTTCTCGGGAGCGTACTCTAGAGTATCGAACAACTCCTCCATCTGAGCTAACCAAGCCTCAGCCATCGCACCAACCTCGGCTGCAGTAAACGTCGAAGGGTTCGTCCACTGAAACCTAGCTAGGACCAACTTCATCTCGCCTGTATGTCTAGTAACGTTCTCAACCTGATGAACATCATCATCACTACCTGCCCTAGACTCCTCCTTGGTACGTCTTGTCGCCCTACCTCTTCCTCTCCTCGGCGGCATCGAAACAAATCTAGAGGTAAGATCTCACAGCAGATATATCACATAGACAGATAAAAGATCACATAAGTCACAGAGTCAATCCAAATCAAATCAAAACTCTGTGCCTAGACTCGAATGTGATCAAAGGAAATCGAGCTTATCCCAGTTTAAGCTCTGATACCAAAAATGTCAGGCCCCGTGCTAATCACACAAGATTACCGCACAATTAAGCACATAATCATGGAAGCATAAAATTAGGGCTTAAAAATTTTTCGAAATAGTTTGGGCCTGAACTCAAAACATACATTCAAAATATCAATACTCAAAATATGACTTAACTCAAACCCATACAAAACAGGTAACACAAATCTCAAATCAACAATAGATCCCCAAATACATAGAATCACGGGGCATCTCCCGGTTCAATACATAATAAAATAAACTGGGACTCAAGGGAACAGGGATCGACCAGCTGAACCTCCACTCTGTCCAGCTTGGTTACCTAAAGATCCTGCAAATGGGTAACACAGACCCAAACAACACAAAAGCAGGAAAACATATACGAGGTCAAGCCTCAGTACGAAGAGCCATCAAAACAGCTAATCATGCAACATGCTATAAATCAATGCTATGAAATGCATAAGGGCTATCAAAGATCGGATAGCTAGACTAGCAAATCGACTGGAAAATCATCTCAAGCGAGCCTCTACCCCACGCACAGCAAAATCGGCCGGTGGAAATCATCGGTCCGTGATCATCGAGGCGCGTCAGCCCATCACAGCTCGGTGGTAGACACTCGAATCCGGCAGTCACCACTCCGATGATAGCGTTGGACTTTTCGGGCACGACACATCTGTCGGCCAGTCACAACGTGGCTCTCAATCAGGTCATCAATCAATCTGTCAGGCTCAATATGTATGCATGAATGGCAATCAATATTCAATATCAATGCATACAATAAATCATACGTGAAAACAGAACATCAAATCATATAAATCATCCATCTGTTCCACGTAAATACATCCATCAAATCCATCAGATTTCACAGCCTGAAATATACGCATGCTCAAGCATCAAAGCTGTCCAGACTTGCTCAAATTCATACCTCAACAGCTTAATTCTACCTCACTGATTTGAACAGGGCACGGAAACTCACAGCCTAAACGAAACAGATCTCTCCGGGCTTCCTCAACCAAGGCAGAAGGCTCCTGGAAGCTGAAATCTGATAAAGCATCGTATAACAGCAATTCAATACCATATCAATTCTGCTTAACATCTACTGCCAAAGACTCAAATCTGGTCTGACCTCTAATTAAAGTTCTAACAGCTAATCCAAAGCTTAAAACAATAGGAAATGCTCACCCAAAACTCAAAAGAGCTGAAGAACGAACGTCACAGATTTCTCAGAAATCTTCGAACGTACAGCCACTTCGCACTTCCTATCCAACGGTGATTCAGAGCCTCAATTGGGTAGCAATAGAAAGAGCTAACTAAGGGGAGTTCAGCGCCACCTATGTTGGCGAAAGTGGCGGATCCGGATCCCGTTTCGCGGGGGCGCAACGGAAGTTAAAAATTGCCCCAAGATACGTTCAATACATTACAAATAATCAACAATAAACATACATAGGATGTTTGAATCGTTACCTTGCTGGCGTCTAGGTGCCTGGCTCCGACCAGTTTCACAAGGAAACCGGCACTTCAAAAGGTAAGCGGCGGTAGATCGTCTAATCAGGTCCACGACCGGAAACACGATTCCTCCGTCAATCTGTACTAGAAGATCTAACGGATTTTGGCACGATCGGACTCTCCTCTTTGTGGTGGCCGGAGCAAGTCCGGCGGAGCAAGGTGGCGACGCGTGGCCGACGGCGGCGGCGCGTGAGAAGGGGCGCGGCCGAGAGAGGAGTTGGGAGGAGGTGGGCGGCGCAAGTGTGTGGTGGAGGCTAGGGTTCAAGTTGTATTGTGATGTGTAGCCCTAGGTCTAGCATAAGTAGACAATGATGGGCTTCCACTAGTCCAATGGGCCTGGGGCGGGCCCAGGTCCATGTGAACATTCGTTTCAACCGTACAACCGTGTCTTCATCACAATTCCGATCGACGATCAGATCGGACCGATCGATTCAGTTTCCAAAACTGAATATTATGATGCAAAAACAATTTTTCATACCACCTTGTCCAAAACTACAGTTTAGCCCTCAACTTTTGGAAATCGCAATTTGACCCCTATTGACTTTTAGGAAGTCGCACTCCACAAATTCCTTCTCCTATGCTCAACACATTGAGCTCAGTTTCCGTACGGGAATCATGAATCCAGTATTAGTGTGACCATCAATGGTTCAGACATACGCCCCATGATCCCCTAGGTATCACTGATAGTGCCTGCAAGAACCAGTTGGTCGTGGTTAGCGTACAGTACGGTCCTTTCAACACATATATCCCGATCAGATCAACGACCATTGGTAAATCGAGAGTCGCTAAAGATCCGATAACTATGCATACATCTTGGAGATCGAATAGTGACATCGCGAGTGTAACTAGGTAAACCCATTTACCTAAAACACATCCAGTACTATGGCCAGAGATTTATACACTATTTTCCCCTCAGATAGCATAGGATATCCACGCATGAGAGCGAGCGGTGAATCCTCGACAATGAAGCATCGACTCCTACATGCATCAGGACCTCACCCAATCCCGCTGCCTAATGACCCCAAATGAGTCGGCAAATGGGTCAAAGTGAGGCACCTATCATGTAGAGTCTCAATGACGTTTCGAGTAGTGAGGACTAATCAGTACAACCAAGACCTCGGACTTATCCACTCGACAAATGGTAACCACTTTGAAAGTCCGAACGAGGGTAGTTCGATAGATCACCAGGTCACTATCCATCTGCATGCTCAGAACATCACAATGTTCCCTACCAATGAAACATGGTACTTCACATCGCAGATGCTAGTCTCAAGCTCGGGCGGCCTTATCCTCATTTTGACGGCCCAATGGACTAGGAACAAATTCAGAATACACAGTGACTATTAGATGAGTTTCATGATAGCCATCATATCTACTATCACATCTAACATACACTATGGTGCATTCTAGGTCTTATCCAACACAATTATTAACATTATAATCACAATGAAGATAAAGAATGCCATAAATAAATGCGTATTTCGTAAATAAAGATTGTCATATACAAGATTCTATAAAACCCACACGCCACAAGTTGGCTAGTTGGGCATCTACTCTAACAATCTCCCACTTGCCCTATAGCCAACCACTCATCAGACGCAGTCCCATTGTTTCGTGATGTTTTTCAAACAAAGGTCCTGGCAAGGGTTTCGTAAGTGGATCAGCAATGTTGTCCGCAGAGGCGACTCTCTCAACTGCTATGTCACCTCTAGCCACAATATCTCGGATTATGTGGTATTTCCTCAGTATATGTTTGGATCCTTGGTGAGACCTAGGCTCCTTTGCTTGTGCAACGGCACCCTTGTTGTCGCAGTACACCGGGACTGGACCAACTCCATCAGGAATGACGCCCAACTCTTTGACGAAATTCCTTATTCAAACCGCCTCCTTAGCAGCAGCTGATGCTGCAATGTACTCAGCCTCAGTGGTTGAATCCGCGATGGTGTCTTGCTTGGAACTCTTCCAAGAGACAGCACCACCATTGAGCATGAATACAAATCCAGAGGTAGACTTCGAATCATCCACGTCACATTGGAAGCTAGAATCAGTGTAGCCTTCCAGTTTCAGTTCACCACCCCCATAGACCATGAACATATTGTTAGTCCTTCGTAAGTACTTAAGAATATCCTTCACGGCCTTCCAATGCAATTTGCTGGGGTTGGCCTGTTAGCGGCTCGTGACACTCAGAGCATATGCGACATCCGGTCTAGTCGAGATCATGCCATACATAATACTACCTATTGCCGAGGCATATGGCACACGTGTCATACTCTCTATCTCCTCATCAGTCTTCGGACACATAGACTTAGATAGAGTGACCTCGTGGCAGATAGGTAGGTGTCCTCTCTTGGACTCTTTCATAGAGAACCTCTTAAGTATGGTATCGATGTAGGTGGCTTGGGTGAATTCGAGCATCCGTTTCGATCTATCCCGATAGATCTGTATTCCAAAAATAGAGGATGCTTCACCCATGTCCTTCATCGAGAATCTACTAGACAACCATACTCTAGTTGACTGCAGCATTCCTACATCATTCTCAATGAGTAGAATGTCATCAACATAAAGTACAAGGAATGTCACAGCGCTTTTAACTACCTTCTTATATACACATGGCTCTTCGGGATTCTTGATGAAACCAAATTCCTTAATTGTTTCATCGAATCTCAGGTTCCAACTCCTCGATGCTTGTTTGAGACCGTAGATCGATCTCTCAAGTTTGCATACCTTATGCTCACTTCCTACAGATCTGAAACCCTCAGGCTGCGTCATATAGATCTCTTCCTTAATGTTTCCATTACGGAACGCAGTTTGAGTGTAACCTTTCGTGACCAGTCGTGCCTTGTAGGTCAATACATTACCATCAGGCCCAAGTTTCCTCTTGTATATCCATTTGCACCCAATAGGAACAATTCCTTCGGGAGGATTAACAAGAGTCCAAACTTGGTTCGCATGCATCGAGTCAATCTCAGACTGCATTGCTTCAAGCCACAAATTAGAATCAGCATCGGAAATTGCCTCCTTGAAAGTCCTTGGATCACATCCAACAACTTGATCACCCTGATCATCTTCAAGAAGGAAACCATATCTTTCAGGAGCCCTAGGAACCCTTTCGGATCTCCTAGGTGCGACCATTTCTGGTACTGTCTCTTGAGGTGCGGGAGATTCACTTGGTAATTCAGTTGGTTCTCGAACCTCTTCGAGTTCTACTATCTTGCCTTTTCTATCGAGTAGAAACTCCCTTTCCATAAAGGTGGCATTTCTAGAAACAAACACTTTTGTTTCATTGGGATAGTAGAATTAGTATCCAATGGAATTCTTTGGATACCCAATGAATTAGCATAAGATGGATCTAGTATCCAGCTTATCTCCGACTGTCTGCTTCACGTAAGCAGGACATCCCCAAATCCTCATGTATGAGTATTTGGGTGGTTTGCCCATCCATATCTCATATGGAGTCTTATCCACTGCCTTGGTATGGACATTGTTCAACAACATTACCGCCGTTTTGAGCGCATAGCCCCAAAACGAGGTAGGAAGCTCAGTGAAGCTCATCATAGATCGAACCATGTCCATAAGGGTTCGATTACGACGCTCCGCCACACCATTGAGTTGTGGTGTGGCCGGAGGGGTCCACTGCAAGAGAATCCCATTCTCTCTTAGATAGTCTTGAAATTCAGCACTCAAGTATTCACCACCTCGATCGGATCGAAGTGCTTTAATACTTTTGCCTAATTGATTTTATACTTCAGCCTTGAATTCTTTGAACCTTTCAAAGGATTCAAACATGTGCTTCATTAAGTACAAGTACCCATACCTATAGTAATCATCGATAAAGTTGATGAAGTATGTGTGACCGTACTTAGTACCAATGCTAAGTGGACCACACACATCAGTGTGGATCAAATCCAATAGGCCTTGACCACGTTCAGGCTTGCCCTTGAAGGGTTGTTTGGTCATCTTTCCCTTGAGACAAGATTCACAAGTCGATAGGGAGTTAATGTCTGATAAATCAAACATGTTACTCCTAACTAACTTGTTCATCCAACTTAGGAAAAATATGACCTAGCCTAGCGTGCCAAAGTTGTGCTGGGTTTAAGCTATCGTATTTCCTTTTAATTGTTGTTGTATGTGTTTCGACATCGCGAGTTGGAACTTGTTTCAATTTTAAGGTGTACAAATCGTTTTCGCGTTCCACCAATTCCAATTAAACATTCATTCTTGTATATATTGCAAATCGAATGAGCAAAAACACAATAATATCCATCACTATCAAGCATAGAAACAGAAATGATGTTCTTAATTAATTCGGGAACAAATAAAACGTTTCGCAATAACAACTTAAAATCTGAAGACAGAAATAAATAAACATCTCCTATAGCTACTGCAGCAACTCTTGCTCCATTGCCCAGCCTCAAGTGGGTCTCACCCTCTCTAAGACGTTGGCTTCTTGTCATCACCTGCAAATCATTGCAGATATGAGATCCACATCCGGTATCAAGTACCCAAGAAGTCGAATTAAGAGACATATTTATTTCGATATCGAACATACCTTTTGCAGTTCGCAACTGCTCGAGGTACTCCTTGCAGTTCCTCCTCCAATGCCCAGGCTTGTGGCAGTGGTGGCAAACATCCTCGGACTTGTTTGGCTTGGAAGCTTTTGCCTTTGGCTTCTTAGTGGGCTTTTCCTCCTTCGCAGGGGCAGAACGCTTTTTACCCTTGCGTCTGGGCCCCTTCTTCGTAGAGGAATAAGAGCCCATAAGGAGGACGGGCTTGTCCTTCTTTATGGTCCCCTCGAACACGACCAGCATGTTAACCACCTCTTCGAGTGTGGCTGCCAGCTTGTTCATGTTGAAGTTGACCACAAAGGGGTCGAATGCAGCGGGTAGTGAGCGGAGAAGCACATCCACAGACAGCTCATGTGGAAGTGTGATATCAAGGCCCGCCAGCTTTTCAATGAGCCCAATCATACGAACCCCATGCTCGCGGACCGAAGTCCCATCGCGCATGCGGCTCGTCATAAGCTCCTTGACAGCGGTGAACCTCTCATGTCGAGAGTTCTCCCCATACAGTTCCTTGAGATGAAAGAGTATGTCAGCAGCATACTTCGTCTTCTCAAAGCGCCGTTGCATTTCGTTGGACATCGATGCCATCACATAGCATCGAGTCTTAAGCTCATCGTCCCACCATTGTTTAAGCGTAATCAGCTCCTCAGGGCTGATATCGGCAGGGGCTTCTTTCGGAGGTCTCTTCTCTATCGTATAGAGAAGTTTCTCCGAAGCCAACACAATGTTGAGGTTTCGAAGCCAGTCTTGGTAGTTCAGACCGGTGAACTTGTTGCTATCCAGTATAGCAGCGAGTGGGTTTTTGATCGAAGACATTTTAAAGCAGTTTATACTGAAAAAGGAAAACAGACATGTATTACTAACTATATATGAAAAACGCTAAGACATAAAACAAGCTCATTTAGTTTTATGAATTACCCTCCCACTATTTTAACGATTTCACCACCCTCTAATGAAATCGAGAAAAAATGTTTCCTTAGTGGGTACACAGAGTCCAATCGATTGATCATGGTCCCGAATAATATCATCCAACCATGACCCCCAAAAGGTAGAGTCCAATTGCAACCGGTGCAACCTCCATGTATTTTACCTCACGTCCAGTAAGGGCCCAATAATATGACACCGTTTACTATCACGTGTCAAGATGAACCATCAATGTTGAGTCGTGAAGGACGGTCCCCTTAACGTCCCCAATAATATGAGCCAACGTTAAAGGGAGTTCCAACCGACTCACAACGAGTGTCAATGACGTGTACAGCTTTCTGGCATACATAACCCCCTCAATAATATGAGTCGGGCCATGTATGCGTGTAGCATCGGCGTACACCCATTGTTGATGGAAGGTAGGGATAATTTAAACAGTTTTAAATTCCCTTAGTTTATCGAATAAACTTTTAATCTTGATATCAGTTTTAAATCATATTTAAAAAAGGGATTTTATTTTTGAAAAATTTGGTCTCATGCAATTTTAAATCACAATTTAAAACATGCGGATTCAACTAACATATATCAAATACATATAACTTTGGGATGATCGATCGCGAGATCTATGCGGTCCGTGGTTGCCAATCATGGACCTGGGTCCAGTCCTAGGTGAAATGCAATATGCAATGCAATCCTATTACAATTGCTTCCGGTTTTACAGATCTTTGGTCTTCAATATCTTTGATCGTCATGTCCACCGTCTTCAAATGTCCTCCCACTAAATCTAGTAACTTACATTTAAATTGCCATGACATATATGGGATACAGATTTGTAGGGGTGGGAACGGGCTACAAACAGACCCACTTTAATCGATATCAACAATATATATAAACCAAAATCGCAAAACCTAAAGCATACACCTAACACATCGGGCACGGCTATCGATCATCCCAAACATGCAATCAATCTAATTAATCGACATGAATTAAATAATCAAATCATATTTGATGATTTCCTACAAAATCATATTTTAATTACAAAATTGCATTTTATAAATAAAATCGCATTTTGTCGATAAAATTAAATTTTAATCAACAAAATCATATTTTAATTATAAAATCATATTTCATAACTAAAATCACATTTTGTAATTTTAATTGCATCATATTGGGCTTAAACCAATTTTAGGCCCAAAATCTCAAAAATTTCAAAATCAATTTTCGGTCCAACCAAAATCGGCCCAATATCAAATATTGGCCCGAAAACTTCATGGGCTGCCCGGGACAGACCCGAAACAAAACCTAGAAGACAGAACAGCCGTTGCATCGCCACGAGGATCACCGGACGGCGGCCGCCGCCAACGTGGCGTGTGGCACACGGCCGCACGCTGGCCGCGCCATGCGCGGCAGCTCCCTTAAGTCGCGCCCGACCATTTGTGCAACCAGTTGTGCATGGGCTTCGAGCACCGCGCGCCACCGTGCGCAACAATTGCGCACGGTGGTCGGCCAGCGCATGACACAGCACGCTGGCAAGCGCGCGGTGGTGCGCGCGCGATGGTGCCGCCTCATGCGGCGGCGCCGGCTGCCATCTTAAAATTTTTTTTTTTGTTTTGATTTCAAAAATCTGAGATCTATGCAATTCATGTAGTATATGTATTGAAAA
>KV000948.1:0-19062 GCA_001598015.1 Dorcoceras hygrometricum | reverse complement strand
AGCCTCAAGTGGGTCTCACCCTCTCTAGGACGTCGACTTCTTGTCATCACCTGCAAATCATTGCAGATATGAGATCCACATCCGGTATCAAGTACCCAAGAAGTTGAATTTAGAGACATATTTATTTCAATATAGAACATACCTTTTGCAGTTCGCAACTGCTCGAGGTACTCCTTGCAGTTCCTCCTCCAATGCCCAGCCTTGTGGTAGTGGTGGCAAACGTCCTCGCTCTTGTTTGGCTTAGAAGCCTTTGCCTTTGGCTTCTTGGCAGACTTTTCCTCTTTCGCAGGAGCAGAACGCTTCTTGCTCTTGCGCCTGTGCCCCTTCTTCGCAGAGGAAGAAGAACCCAGAAGGAGGACGGGTTTGTCCTTCTTTATGGTCCCCTCAAACACTACAAGCATGTTAACCACCTCTTCAAGGGTGGCCTCCAGCTTGTTCATGTTGAAGTTGACCACAAAGGGGTCAAATGCAGCGGGTAGCGAGAGGAGAAGTACATCCACCGACAGCTCGTGTGGAAGCGCGATATCAAGGCCCGACAGCTTTTCAACGAGCCCAATCATACGAACCCCATGCTCGCGGACCGAAGTCCCATCGCGCATGCGGCTCGTCATCAGCTCCTTGACGGCCGTGAACCTCTCATGTCATGAGTTCTCCCCGTACAGTTCCTTGAGATGAAAGAGTATGGCAGAGGCATACTTTGTCTTCTCAAAGCGCCGTTGCATTTCATTGGACATCGATGCCATCACATAGCATCGAGCTTTAACCTCATCGTCCTGCCATTGGTTAAGCGTGATCAGCTCCTCAGGGCTGATATCGGCAGGGGTTTCCTCCGGAGGACACTTCTCTATCGTATAGAGGAGCTTCTCCGAAGCCAATACAAGATTAAGGTTGCGGAGCCAGTCTTGGTAGTTCAGACCGGTGAACCTGTTGCTATCCAATATAGCAGCGAACGGGTTTTTCATCGAAACCATTTTATAAACAGTTATACTGAAAAGAAAACAGACATGCATTACTAACTATATATAAAATAAACGCTAAGACATAAAACATGGTCATTAAGTTTTATGAATTACCCTCCCACTATTTTAACGATTTCACCACCCTCTAATGAAATCGAGAAAACAGGTTTCTTTAGTGGGTACACGGAGCCCAATCAAGCGATCATGGATCCGAATAATATCATCCATCCATGATCCCCAAAAGGTAGTTTCCAATTGAAACCGGTGCAACCTCCATGTATTCACCTCACGTCCAGCAAGGGCCCAATAATATGACGCCGTTTACTATCACGTGTCAAGATTGACCCATCAATGTTGAGTCATGAAGGACGGTCCCCTTAACGTCCCCAATAATATGAGCCAACATTAAAGGGAGTTCCAACGGACTCACAACAGTTGTCAATGGCGTGGACAGCTTTCCGGCATACATGACCCCCTCAATAATATGACCCGGGCCATATATACGGGTAGCATCGACGTACACCCATTGTTGATGGAAGGTAGGGTTAATTTAAACAATTTTAAATGCCCTTTCGTTTATCGAATAAACATTTTATCTTGATATAAGTTTTAAATCATATTTAAAACGAGGGATTTTATTTTTGAAAAATTTTGGTCTCATGCATATTTAAATCTAATTTAAAACATGCAACATGCGGATTTATTTAATCTATATATCATCATATATAAACAAATATTGGGATGATCGATCGTGAGAGCTATGCGGTCCGTGGTTGCCAGTCACGGACCTGGGTCCAATCCTAGGGGTAATGCAATATGCAATGCAATCCTATTACAAAGCTTTCCGGTTTTACAGATCTTCGGTCTTCAATATCTTGATCGTCATTGTCCACCGTCTTCGGATGTCCTCCCACTAAATCTAGTAATTTACATTTAAATATCATGACATACAAGGGATACATTTATCAAGGGGTGGGAACGGGCCACAAACAGGCCCACTTTGAATGATAATCAAAAATATTTACAAACTGAAATCATACAAAACCTATCACATACACCTAACAAATTGGGCACGGCTCTCGATCACCCCAATCATGCAGATAATCTAATTAACATGCATAAATTAAATAATCTAATTATTTATCGCAAAATCATATTTTAATCATAAAATCGCATTTTATAAAAAATCGTATTTTGTCGATAAAATCAAATTTTAATCAACAAAATCATATTTTATTATAAAATCATATCTTATAATTAAAATCACATTTTACTAATTTAATTGTATCAAATTGGGCTTAAAACAATTCTAGGCCCAAAAATCTTAAAATTTCAAAATCGACCAAAACGGGCCCGACATCGCATATCGGCCCGAAAACTTCACGGGCTGCCCGGGACAGGCCCGAACCAAGCCCTAGAAGAAATCAGACCAGCCTTCACAACATCGCCGGAGACTCGCCGGAGCGACGGTCGGCCGGCGGCCGCCACCACGAAAAATCGCACGGCGTAAGGGCGCACGCGCGGCCGCTACAAGAGCGGCGCTCCATGTCGACGTCGTGCGCCAATTGCACGAGCAGCGCTTCGCCCGTGGCGGCACGCCTCCTTCCTCGACGTCGCGCAACCAGTGCGCTAAGGAGAGGCAAGTGGCCGGCCGAGGCGTACGACAAGCGCGGCCGAGGTGCGCGAATGGCGCGGCCGAGGCGCGCGACAGGTGCGGCCGAGGCGCGGCGTGGCGGCCGATCTCCAAGCGCAACAAGAGGTGCCAAGCGTCGCCCAGCTCTCGCAATCAGTCGCGCTGGACATGGACAGCGGTCGCGCGCCATGCGCGGCCAGCGCGCAAGCGTCGCGCGCGCTCGTGCGCACGTCGAGTGGGCCGCCGCATGCGGCGGCGGCCGGTGGCAAATTCCAAGAATTTTGAGTTTGCGTTTCTGAAATTTAAGACGTTAGATACAATATGGCAATATGTATTGATCAGATCCGAAAACCATGGCTCTGATACCACTGTTGGGATCCGGATCGCGCCCCCCGGCTGGGCAGCGGAAGAACAAAAATTATATGTGCCGGGAGACGATCAATACGATGAACAATTCAAGTTCTATGACAATCATAGGGTGTTTTTAAGGAATACCTTGCTGGCACTTGTGCCTGGCTCCAACCGGAATTACAAGAACGCCGGCTCTTCACGGTAGGTGGCCGTAGATCTGTCAATCAGGTCCACGACCGGAATCGATCTCCCTCCAATCAGCCTACACTAGAAGGCTGAAGGATTTTATCGCCAATGAATTCTCCTCAAAAAACTAGCCGGAACAAGTCCGACGAGCGGCGGGCGGCGGCGGCGGAGGCGGCGCACGACGGCGGCGGCGGCGGCGGCGGATAGAGAGGAGGGGACGGCGGCCAAGAATGCTTAGGGTTAGGGTTTGCTTAAGTGTTATGTTACAATGAAGTTAAGTCTAATTAAATAGACTTGGTGATGTATTTGGATTCGGCCCAACGGGCCCGGGTCCAACAGATGAACATTCGTTTCATCTCCATCACCGAGACTTCACCGTAACTCCGATCGCCGATCAGATCGGACCGATCGACTCAGTTTCCAAAACTGAATGCTATGATCTGAAAAACCATTTTTCAGAACCCCAGTGAAAAATGACCGTTTTGCCCCTCAACATCGGCAAATCACGATTTGACCTCTGTTGACTTTTTAGGAAGTCGCACTCCCAAAATCCTCTTCGTATGCTCAACACATTGAGCTGAGTATCCGTGCGGGAATCTCGAATCCAGTACTTGTGTGACCCTCAATGGTTCAGGGATACAGCTAGCCGTGGTCCCACAACCATTGTGGCTCCGGAATCACAATACCGGACTTGCCCAACGGATCATGGTAAGAGCGTCTAGCAACATCACCCCATGATCCCCTAGGTATCACTGATAGTGCCTGCAAGAACCAGTTGGTCGTGGTTATCGTACAGTACGGTCCTTTCAATCCATATATCCCGATCAGATCAACGACCATTGGTAAATCGAGAGTCCCTATAGATCCGATAGCTATGCATACATCTTGGAGATCGAATAGTGACATCGCGAGTGTAACTAGGTAAACACATTTACCTAAAACACTTCTAGTACTCTGGCCAGAGATTTATACACTATTATCCCCTCAGATAGCATAGGATATCCACGCATGTCTGCGAGCGGTGAATCCTCGACAACGATGCATCGACTCCTACATGCATCGGGGTCTCACCCAATCCCGACGCCTTATGACCCCAAGTGAGTCGGCAAACGGGTCAAAGTGAGACGCCTATCATGTAGAGTCTCAATGACGTTTCGAGTCGTAAGGACTAATCAGCACAACCAAGACCTCGGACTTATCCACTCGACAAATGGTAACCACTTGGAAAGTCCGAAGGAGGGTAGTTCGACAGATCACCAGGTCACTATCTATCTGCATGCTCAGAACATCACAATGTTCCCTACCAATGAAACATGGTACTTCGCATCGCAGATACTAGTCTCGAACTCGGGCGACCTTATCCTCATTTTGACGGCCCAATCGACTAGGAACATGTTCAGAATACACAGTGACTATTAGATGTATTTCATGGTAGCCGTCATACCCAATATCACATCTAACATACACTTAGCTGTATTCTAGGTCTTTACTCAACGCAATTGTAAATCATCATACACACAATGAAAGTAAAAAATGTCATATAATAAATGCGAATATCATATATAAAGATTGTCATATACAAGAGTCTATAAACCCATACGCCACAAGTTGGCTAGTTGGACATCTACTCTAACAAGGCTTTCTACTCTTCGAAGCGAACATCTGTATTTCCGTGCAAAGGAACAGGAAAATTATAACAATCTTTCCTCTCAGTTGGGTGAAGTTGTTGCCTATTAATCGTGATAATGACAAAAAGGGGGAAGAAAGTAGCAGCCGTCGACCTCAACCGCCTCCCGATGATCAAAATAGACCCAGTGGGGGTAATTCAAACAGAGGAGGTGGTGGAGGCGGTTCTGGTGGAAGTGGCCGAAGAGATGATATAAAAGGCTCTTCAACGAAAAGGGAACTGGTAGCAGTGGTGCTGGTGGACAGTATAAAAAGAATGCTGAATGGTGGTTATATGGGAAGAATCAGTTTTAGATTTTCCGTCCTTCAGTTCTTGTACAAATTGTTGTACATCGTTTAGTTATGAGATATATAAATATTTCAGCAGACTTTGTGCAATTTATTTTTGTCTATATAAGTCATAAGGCTGCTAAGTTTTGTCATCACCAAAAAGGGGAATTGTTAAGGTAAAATTTATTAGTTTTGGTGATAACAAAAATAAGACAAGAGCTGAATTCAAAAGTAACATCTGGACAGTCAGTAAGTTGTAGTCATTAACAGTTACGCATAATTCAGCAATTTATTTTTGTCTATATAAGTCATAAGGCTGCTAAGTTTTGTCATCACCAAAAAGGGGAATTGTTAAGGTAAAATTTATTAGTTTTGGTGATAACAAAAATAAGACAAGAGCTGAATTCAAAAGTAACATCTGGACAGTCAGTAAGTTGTAGTCATTAACAGTTACGCATAATTCAGATGTTGGGTCGACTTTCACATAGCGAATTGATTTTCAGAAGTCATGACATCATCCCAGTATTTCAAAGTAGTGACGTCATTTCAGTTTATTGAAGTTCAGAAGTCGTGACGTCATTCTTTGTTGTCAGGTCAATGTTTTGAAACAGACTTGGTTTTTTTGATCAGTTCAGATTTCGGGAACAGTGTATTCAGAAGTGAGCTACAGTGGAAGATCTATTGTTGGAAGCATAGGGCATTCAGACTTGAGTAACAGATTGTGATCTATTGTTTCAGTTTCGAGTATCTCAGTCGTAAACAGTATCTATTCAGTTATCTCGGATCTCAGTACTTCAGAAGTGGATGTATTCATTTTTTGACAAAGCTACTTTGAATCAGAAGTGACTTGTTGGGAGTATTCAGATTTTGGGTTAACAGAGCCTTCAGATATCAAAACAGTATCAGTTGCTACATTCATTCCTTGCATTCAGATGTTGCAATTCACAGTTATCTCTATCTATTTCAGATGTTGATACATTCAGATGTGACAACTACGTTTACTCAAATCAGCACTAAGATAGTCTTCGTCTTTAAGAAAGGAAGAACTGTTTCAACAGAAAGAGATTTCAGGTGCAAACGACGAATCAATTCAAGCGCTATCAATGTTTATATTGGAAAGAATCAATGGTGAAGATTGAATCGTACAATTGCCTAGAATTAAGGAGACACTGTCAGTACTATTTTGGGTAAAATAGTACACAGTATACAGATGACGTTATACGGTGTTGCACAAATATGGTATAACGACAATTTGGCTATGACGAAGAGCAATTTACCTCGACTGGAGCCGGATTTGCAATGGATAGATATTCAAAGGGATTTTGTTTCCTTGGAAAGATTCTAATGACCGTTGAGAACAAAGGGTATAAATAACTGGAATTTGAATTGAAGAAACTCTCTGATTCTCTGCCATTCTTAGTCTCCATTGTTCTTGAGCTTATTGCTTCGACGCTATCATTCACGAAAAAGCTCATACATTCACTGGACGCTTTCATCTCAAAATTTTTCTAAGTCCAGTATTCTAATCTCGTAGAACACTTCACGGTTCAAGCTTTCATAGATATTACCTTCGAGATTTACAACACTCATTAGAATTGTATTCCATTGTTATATTCATTGTTGAGTCTGTAACAAACGTGCCACACAAAGCCGTTTGATAAAAATACTAAGTGTTGTATTCAGCAGTTGCATCTGCTTCATTGTTGATTGGAGTTGTAGGAGTTCACCTAGAGCGAGGCTCGGTGACTGGGTGGTTACAGAGGCTGTAAACATCAAATCTTCTAGTGGAACCTTCCTAAAAAGGAAGAAGGGGAGACGTAGGATATTGATATCCGAACTTCCATAAAAAAACTCTTGACCCTGAACTGTTACTTTATCGCATTTATTTAAGCTTTAACCGTTCACTGATTGATTGGCTTTTTTCCGCATATTTATTGTTAGCCAAGAAATCAGCATTAAAACTGAGATACCTTAAATCTAGTAACTCGGGTTTCAGTTAAGCGGGTGCTTGTAAAAATAGTTTTAAAGGTTTCGAAAATATTTAAAAATACAAAGGAGTTCATTCAACCCCCCCTTCTGAACTCCTAGGCCTATTTTTCGAGCCATATTGATCCTATCAGCAACAATGCACAAAATCTCAGGGACAGTAGCACAGAAACTGCTAATTGGGAGCTACGATGAAACGAACCAGACTCTAGATATTTTTATTTTTTTAAAACATGTGCGGAATACTTAAACTAAAGGTATGGGACGTGGGTGGTTACAGAGGCTAGTAAACATCAAATCTTCTAGTGGAACCTTCCTAAAAAGGAAGAAGGGGAGACGTAGGATATTGATATCCGAACTTCCATAAAAACATCCTTGACCCTGAACTGTTACTTTATCGCATTTATTTAAGCTTTAACCGTTCACTGATTGATTGGCTTTTTTCCGCATATTTATTGTTAGCCAAGAAATCAGCATTAAAACTGAGATACCTTAAATCTAGTAACTCGGGTTTCAGTTAAGCGGGTGCTTGTAAAAATAGTTTTAAAGGTTTCGAAAATATTTAAAAATACAAAGGAGTTCATTCAACCCCCCCTTCTGAACTCCTAGGCCTATTTTTCGAGCCATATTGATCCTATCAGCAACAATGCACAAAATCTCAGGGACAGTAGCACAGAAACTGCTAATTGGGAGCTACGATGAAACGAACCAGACTCTAGATATTTTTATTTTTTTTAAAACATGTGCGGAATACTTAAACTAAAGGTATGGCTCGTTCCCTTTTAAAACATTTCTAGATCATTTTCCCAAAAATACTTTAAGCATAAACAAAGGAATATTTAAAAACGTTAAAACATCCATACGGTATAAAAATCAGCTGAGTAAAATACTAAAAGTAAACATGTTTAAAACCGACATCCAAAACTGTATCATCTCAAAAGTAACATCGCTGCGGTCAAGGGTACTGCTGCAACAGGCGCTCAAACGTCCTCACCGCCAGTCGGTGTAAACTCAGCAGGATCATCACCTGCAACATTTAAACCTAGTGAGCCTAGAGGCTCAGCATGCTCTATCGTATATCGTAGCAAGGTACATATTAATAAAATCGCATGCAAGCACATACTTGTAATAAAAAAACGTTAAAAACGTGAATGCGTGCATGATCTTAAAACATTGCTTCATACATTTATATCATAACATAACATATAACATATATAAGGCATGACATAACGTAATATGAAAAACATATGAGCCGTATCCTGAAGTGTGACCATAGTCGATTGATCAATCTATAAACCAACGTACGTGGCGGCGTGGTTCACCCGACCACGAGCCGGGATCCCTATATGTCACACCTATATGTTGCCACTTCACCACGATATCGACACGTGGATCCATAAGCTGCCATCACCATGATATCACACATGGATCCATAAGCTCATAAGTCGCCACTATCACACATGGATCCATAAGCTCATCATACATTCATCATAAGTTGTCACAAATCATTCAATCCCCGGTTTGATTTTAAAGAACATGCTTACATTCATAAAACATTCATGATGTATGTTGAAGTGTGACCATAGTCGATTGATCAATCTATAAACCAACGTACGTGGCGGCGTGGTTCACCCGACCACGAGCCGGGATCCCTATATGTCACACCTATATGTTGCCACTTCACCACGATATCGACACGTGGATCCATAAGCTGCCATCACCATGATATCACACATGGATCCATAAGCTCATAAGTCGCCACTATCACACATGGATCCATAAGCTCATCATACATTCATCATAAGTTGTCACAAATCATTCAATCCCTCGGGTTTGTATTTTAAAAGAACATGCCTTTAACATTCATAAAACATTCATGATGTATGCATTTCGTAAAAATTATGCAAGTTTAAAAGCTTAGCCCGTTAATGTATAATTAATTCTTTCCTTTAAAATCTTTACGTACATAGCATACTACATATATAATTAATTATAAATTTACGGGCTTCTATATTTTTCTACTTCGGTCAAGGATGGTTAAGGAGTCTGGCCCACTACTTCTAGACTAAACATCACTCGTAACTCAGACAATGAAACGAACGCTCACCCCATTTTACAATTTTTGCCTATTGTCATTAAATTTTGGCTTTATAAATCAAGGTTAAATTTTGACTATTAAAATCAATTTTGAATCCTTAAAATCAATTTTGGCTTATTAAACTCGATTTTGACTTTTAAAATCAATTGAAATCAATTTTGACCCCAAAAGCCGATTTTGGCCAAAAGACCGATTTTGACCAAATTAAAATCCCAAAAATCGATTTTGATTTAATTAAAATTTCAAAGGCCCCAATTTTGACTAAAAACTTAAAAATCAGCAAAAATTTAATTATTTTAAAAGTTTGACTCAATTTTAAAACATTTGGCTATTTTTCATAAAAATTGGACATTTGGCTTAAAAATAAATAACCGGTCCATAATTAAAATAACTCGACCAACTTTAAATATTTTGACTCGAGACTCGGCTAATCGACCCGGTCAAACCGAACCAACCAAACCGGCTCAATTGAACCGAACCAACCGCCAAAAACCCTACTCCCATGCAATGTTCACCTCGACGCCGCCGTGACCAGCCGCCACAAACACACGTCGACCACTCTGCTCCAGCCACCCTGGCCGGAGCCCAAGTTTCCTCTTGTATATCCATTTGCACCCAATAGGAACAATTCCTTCGGGAGGATTAACAAGAGTCCAAACTTGGTTCGCATGCATCGAGTCAATCTCAGACTGCATTGCTTCAAGCCACAAATTAGAATCACCATCGGAAAATTGCCTCCTTGAAAGCAGTTTTTACTGAAAAAGGAAAACAGACATGCATTACTAACTATATATGAAAAACGCTAATACATAAAACAAGGTCATTTAATTTTATGAATTACCCTCCCACTATTTTAACGATTTCACCATCCTATAATGAAATCGGGAAAGCAAGTTTCCTTAGTGGGTACACAGAGCCCAATCAAGCGATCATGGTCCCGAATAATATCAGCCAACCATGACCCTTAAAAGGTAGTGTTCAATTGCAACCGGTGCAACCTCCATGTATTTTACCTCACGTCCAGTAAGGGCCCAATAATATGACGCCGATTACTATCACGTGTCAAGATGACCCATCAATGTTGAGTCGTGAAGGACGGTCCCCTTAACGTCCCCAATAATATGAGCCAACGTTAAAGGGAGTTCCAACCGACTCACAACGAGTGTCAATGACGTGTACAACTTTTCGACATACATAACCCCCTCAATAATATGAGCCGGGCCATGTATGCGGGTAGCATCGGCGTACACCCATTGTTGATAGAAGGTAGGGATAATTTAAACAGTTTTAAATTTCCTTAGTTTATCGCATAAACTTTTAATCTTGATATTAGTTTTAAATCGTATTTAAAACGAGAGATTTTATTTTTGAAAATTTGGTCTCATGCAATTTTAAATCATAATTTAAAACATGCGAATTCAACTAACATATATCAAATATATATAACTTTGGGATGATCGATCGCGAGAGCTATGCGGTCCGTGGTTGCCAATCATGGACCTGGGTCCAGTCCTAGGTGAAATGCAATATGCAATGCAATCCTATTACAATTGCTTCCGGTTTTACAGATCTTCGGTCTTCAATATCTTTGATCGTCATCTCCACCGTCTTCAATTGTCCTCCCACTAAATCTAGTAATTTACATTTAAATTTCCATGACAAGTAAAGGATACAATTCTCAAGGGGTGGGAACGGGCCACAAACAGACCCACTTTATAAATGATATCAATAATATAATCACAACCGAAATCGCAAAACCTATAGCATACACCTAACACATTAGGCACGGCTCTCGATCATCCCAATGATATCAACAATATATTACAACCGAAATCGCAAAACCTAAAGCATACACCTAACATGTTGGGCACGGCTCTCGATCATTCCAAATATGCAATCAATCTAATTAATATGCATAAATTTAAATAATCAAATTATTTACCCACAAAATCATATTTTAATTACAAAAGCGCATTTTATAATAAAATCGCATTTTGTCGATAAAATCATATTTTAATCAACAAAATCATATTTTAATTATAAAATCATATTTCATAACTAAAATCATATTTTGCAATTTTAATTGCATCATATTGGGCTTTAAACAATTTTAGGCCCAAAATCTAAAAAATTTCTAAATCGACCAAAATCGGCCCAATATCGAATATTGGCCCAAACACCCCTCGGGCCGTCCGGGACAGGCCCAAAAATCTAAGGAGTCGAAAAACAGCATCGCAACGCCGCCTCGGGTACGCCGGCGTACGGCCGCTACAGTACCTGCGTTCGGCCGCTAAAGTCCCTGCGTTCGGCCGCTACATTACCTGCGTTCGGCTGCTACAGTCCCTGCGTGCGGCCGCTACGTGCCCCCGTGCGGCCGCTACAGTACCCCCATGCGGCTGCTACAGTACCGGCGACCAAAATTATTTTTTTTTTGTTTTGATTTTTGAAAAATCGAAATCTGATGCAATAAGGCACAAACATGTATTGAAGGATCCGAGACTTGGCTCTGATGCCACTGTTAGCATACAATGGCGGATCCGGATCCCGTTTCCCGGGGGCGCAGCGGAAGTTAAAAGTTGCCCCGAGAAACGGTCAATACATTAAAACCAATCAATAAACAATCATAGGGCGTTTATCGAATTGCTACCTTGCTGGCGTCTAGGCGCCTGGCTCCGACCAGTTTCACGAGAAAACCGGCACTTCAAACGGTAGGCGACGGTAGATCGTCAATCAGGTCCACGATCGGAAACAATATTCCTCCATCAATCTGCAATAGAAGATCTGACGGATTTTAGCACGAACGGATTCTCCTCATCGCGGTGATCGAAACAAGTCCGATCACGCGAAAAACCGGGAGAAGGCGGCGGCGGCGGCGGCGATGGGCGGTCGGCGGCGGCGTGAGGCGTGTGGGAGAGGGTGGGCGGCTATGAGAGCTAGGTTGTATCTTGTGTGTGTCTCATGGTAGCCCTGGGTCTAATTAAATAAGTGATGGGCTTGAACCGGCCCAATGGACCTGGGGCGGGCCCAGTCCAATATATGAACATTCGGTTCAACCGCATCACCGTGGCTTCATCATAATTCCGATCGACGATTAGATCAGACCGATCGACTCAGTTTCCAAAACTGACTATTATGATGCAAAAACAATTTTTCAGACCACCTAGACCAAAATGACAGTTATGCCCCTCAACTTTGGGAAATCGCAATTTGACCCCTGTTGACTTTTAGGAAGTCGCACTCCCTAAAATCCTCCTCCTATTATCAACGCATTGAGCTCAGTTTCCGTGTGGGAATCATGAATCCAGTACTTGTGTGACCCTCAATGGTTCAGGGATACAACTAGCCGTGGGCCCACAACCATTGTGGCTCCGAAATCACAATTTCAGACATGCCCAACGGATCATGGTAAAGCGCCTAGCAACATCGCGCCATGATCCCCTAGGTATCACTGATAGTGCCTGCAAGAACCAGTTGGTCGTGGTTAGCGTACAGTACGGTCCTTTCAACACATATATCCCGATCAGATCAACGACCATTGGTAAATCGAGAGTCGCTAGAGATCCGATATCTATGCATACATCTTGGAGATCGAATAGTGACATCGTGAGTGTTACTAGGCAAACCATTTACCTAAAACATATCCAGTACTCTGGCCAGAGATTTATACACTATTATCCCATAAGATAGCATAGGATGTCCACGCATGAGAGCGAGCGATGAATCCTCGACAACGAAGCATCAACTCCTACATGCATCGGGACCTCACCCAATCCCGCCGCCTAATGACCCCAAGTGAGTCGGCAAACGGGTCAAAGTGAGGCACCTATCATGTAGAGTCTCAATAACGTTTCGAGTACTGAGGACTAATCAGTACAACCAAGACCTCGGACTTATCCACTCGACAAATGGTAACCACTTGGAAAGTCCGAACGAGGGTAGTTCGATAGATCACCAGGTCACTATCCATCTGCATGCTTAGAACATCACAATGTTCCTACCAATGAAACATGGTACTTCACATCGCAGACTCTAGTCTCAAGCTCGGGCGGCCTTATCCTCATTTTGACGGCCCAATCGACTAGGAACGAATTCAGAATGCACAGTGACTATTAGATGTGTTTCATGATAGCCATCATATCCACTATCACATCTAACATACACTATGATGCATTCTAGGTCTTTATCCAACACAATTGTTAACATCATATAACACAATGAAAATAAAGAACGCCATAAAGAAATGCGAATAACATATATAAAGACTGTCATATACAAGAGTATCGACTAGGAACGAATTCAGAATGCACAGTGACTATTAGATGTGTTTCATGATAGCCATCATATCCACTATCACATCTAACATACACTATGATGCATTCTAGGTCTTTATCCAACACAATTGTTAACATCATATAACACAATGAAAATAAAGAACGCCATAAAAAATCGAAGACCAAGTCTTCCTTAAATACACACGTAAAAGCTGGTTAAAATCATCCACCAACAAAACCAGTCGACGCACGCTACAAAATACAACCAGCAGATGCAAAGAAACCAACTGCTGAATTCTCAAGCAACGCTAATCAAAACGGTGTCGCAACGACTTAACAAAACGATATCGCACCGCTTACGTCATCAAATCTGCCACCAGCTGGTCGCCTAAAACCATCGGCTGGTTCTCAAATCCAAAAGCTGGATTGTATAACACTCAAAAGCTAGTACCAGACGTTGCATCAAAATGCTGCGTTCCAACTTATTAAAACGGTGTCGCATAGCTGACGTCATTAAATCTGGTCGATCACCCTCGCGCACTACCAGTCGCAAGCTACAGGAAATCAGACGCAAGCTACAGTAGAGTTGACCATCGTTGACATCTACTCTCAGCTGGACAACCAGCAGGAACACGCGAACAGATCCCACCAGCTGGTACCAGACGCAACACTCAAAATGGCGTCGCACCAACTAATCAAAATGCTACCGTTTTTCCCTCAACAAACGAGATAAAGCAGCCGCTGGATACAAACATGCTACCAGCTTTCACTTAACACAACGCATCCAGATTTCACTAAAACGACGGCGTTAAGGAATCTCGCGCTACCAAAACACGCTACGACTGGATTTCACCAAATCGACCAGCTCTCACCATGAAACCAGATCTCACAACAAGATCTATACTCAAAAGTATGAAAACTTCCAGAATTGGTTAAAATGAGAAATCTGACCCGAAAATGCAAACCAAACTCACAAACAGAGATCTGAACCACCAGAAATCTCTAAAATCCGATTAATCGAACAATTAATCTTAAAAACAATTTCAGGTCTCACATCAAACGTAACAAAGTGAAACAATACTTTGAAACAAAACAAATCTTCACTATTCACGTTTGTCGTAAAACAGCCGCAAGAATATTTGAAACAGACGTAGTAGATGAAACGATGTCGTTGAAGTAGGAAACAGACATGATGACGTAAGAATATCTGCTACAGTTGCAACTTAAGGAAACGACGTCGTTAGCTTGAACCAGACGCAATAACAATCGCTAACAACGCGACTCAGGAATATGTGTAAAACGATGTCGTTTACTTTAAGGTGCAGACGTAAGAAAGTCTGTCACCAAGAATAAACAGACGTAAGAATATCTGTTATAAGACGTGACTCTGAATAAATGAAACGATGTCGTTTGCACAACAAACAGACGTATGAACAGTGCAACTGCTAGTCATAACGATGGAATGCAACTGCTGATTATAAACAGTGCAACTGCTGATTTCAACAAATGCAACAACTGTTTATGAAACTGATGCAACAGCTGATGACTCAACAATACAACAACTGTTTACGAAACTGATGCAATAGCTGATGACTCAACAATACAACAACTGTGTACGACACTGATGCAACAACTGATGACTCAACAATACAACAACTGTTTACGAAACTGATGCAACAGCTGATGACTATCTTTGGTGTTGCAACATCAAAACGATGACTGTGCCATCAGCTGTTGTCTATCAAACCACACTTTATACTGATTCAATTAACAACCACCGATTGCTCAGTATCAAGATCCAATATTAAAATCCACCGGAATGAAGAATAATTGAATCGAAACTCGAATCCTCAGTATTTTAAAACATCCATATCATTCTGGAAAACACTTGGAAGCATAAAAACATCATTTTCGAACCCAGCTTTCTTTCCTTCTTTCATGCGTAAATCATTTAAACATGAACTTCAACATACTATAACATACTGGCAAGGAGATCCATCAAATGAATAAAATCAATATATACTTCAAATGGTGTAGCAAAGGATCAACTTTTACTTGCCTTAATCAACGCTTTGCAACCTCAGTTGATCCCGACAGAAATCTCCTCCTTGCGCAACCACATGAGCTTCTTTAGAAATATTTTGAATAACACTAAAGATTTCTTTGCAAATGATAATGTGCTTTGCTTTCAAAACAGGTTTAAATATGAATGGGATTAGTGGTAAGATGCTATGTTATTTTAAGCATGACACACCTAAAATTTTTGGTAAAACCTCCTTCTCAACATTTTAAATTTGTAAAACACCAAACTCTTTTTAAAAGAAATCATTTGTCCTCCTTAAAGATATTTTCAACTAATTTTAAAACCTGCTGATGTATCGCCCTTGGAGCCATCTGCTGAAACCAGTCGAGTCGCATAATTTTCTGAAATCAATAAAATCGGCAAATGCTCAATATTTCAAATGCCAATTAACTCATGAAAATAAACAAGATGCATACATGTAGTCCTATAGATTTTGGGGCGTTACAACTCTACCCTCCTTATTGAAATTTCGTCCTCGAAATTTTACGTACCAAACAAATGTGGGTTAAGGGAAAGCATATCAGCTTCTGTCTCCCAAGTTGCTTCTCGCTTCGACTGATTAGACCATTGTATCTTAACCATAGGAATACTACGGTTTCTGAGTTTTCTAATTTCTCGGAGGAGAATTCTTTTTGGTCTCTCTTCATAGCTTAAATCTGGTGCTAATTGAATTGGTCCATGACTTAGCACATGCGAAGGGTTAGGAATATATTTCCTCAAAGCTGATACATGGAAAACACTGTGCACTATCGACAGCTACGGTGGCAGTGCTAAACGATACGCTAGAGTTCCTATCTTTTCTAGAATCTCATACGGTCCAATATATCTTGGACTCAATTTTCCTTTCTTCCCAAAACGCATTACTCCTTTCATTGGAGCAATTCTAAAAAATACGTGATCACCCACTTCAAAATTCAGTTCCCTTCTTCGATTATCTGCATAACTTTTCTGTCGGCTTTGAGCAGCCTTCATCCTATCTCGTATTTTCCTAACAGCTGCTGCTGTTTTCTCCACTACATCTGGTCCTAAATCAGCTCTTTCACCAACTTCATCCCAATGGAGTGGTGTTCTACACTTTCGACCATAGAGAGCTTCATATGGAGCCATCTGAATCGAAGCCTCAAAACTATTATTATAGGCGAACTCTACTAATGGTAACTTCAGTTCCCAACTCTCTGAAAAATCCACTTACATGCTCTGAGTAGATCTTCCAAAATCTGAATCACCCTTTCAGATTGTCCATCTGTCTGAGGGTGCAACGCCGTGCTAAAGGTTAGTTTCGTACCCATAGCTCTATGCAGACTTTTCCAAAAAGCTGATGTAAACTTAGGATCTCTATCCGATTCAATAGAAATCGGAACACCATGTAGTCTCACTATTTCTTTTACATATAAATCTGCATATCTGCTCACCTCGTATGTTGTCTTGACTGGTAAGAAATGAGCAGAGTTAGTGAGTCTATCTATTATAACCCAAATGGAGTTATACCCCTGAGCCGTCCTAGGTAAACTAGTTACAAAGTCCATCCCTATGCACTCTCACTTCCATTCTGGAATGGGCAGTGGCTTCAGTAATCCAGCTGGACGCTGGTGTTCAGCCTTCACCAGCTGACATGTTAAACATTCAGCAAATGGAGTTATACCCCTGAGCCGTCCTAGGTAAACTAGTTACAAAGTCCATCCCTATGCACTCTCACTTCCATTCTGGAATGGGCAGTGGCTTCAGTAATCCAGCTGGACGCTGGTGTTCAGCCTTCACCAGCTGACATGTTAAACATTCAGCTACAAATCTGGAAACATCCCTCTTCATTCCTGGCCACCAGTATAACTGCTGGAGGTCCTTATACATTTTAGTACTTTCGGGATGTAGTGAGTATGGAGCTGTATGTGCTTCTCTCAAAAGATCAGCTCTTAACTCATCTACTTGGGGTACCCAAATTCTCCCCAAATATCTTACTATTCCATCTTCTGAAAAGTAGAGGCTACTGCCTCTTTCTCGATCTTGCTTGACCCATTTCTGCAACTGCTCATCTTTCAGCTGACCCTCTTGAATTTGGTTTATAAGATTTGATCTTACTGAGAGATCTGCTAAAATCACATCATTACTGCTAGACATTAGTTCAAGTCCAAACTTTTCAATATCAGCTGCCAACGGTTTCTGGACAATCAGCTGCGCTAATCCCATAGATTTTCTACTTAACGCATCCGCTACTACATTTGATTTTCTTGGATGATAGCTGATCGTACAGTCATAATCCTTAACCAGATCCAGCCATCGTCTCTGCCTCATATTCAATTCTTTCTGGGTAAATAAGTATTTCAAACTCTTGTGATCTGTGAATATTTCACACTTCTTCCCGTAGAGATAATGTCTCCATATTTAAGGGCAAAGACAACAGCTTCCAGTTCCAGGTCATGCGTTGGGTAATTCTTCTCGTGATCCTTCAAATATCTGGATGCGTATGAAATTACTTTACGATCCTGCCTCAAAATAGCTCCTAAACCCATCTTAGATGCATCTGTGTAAATCACGAATTTTCCTTGATCAGATGGCATTGTTAACACAGGTGCTTCTATCAGCGCTTGTTTCAATTTTTCGAAATTTTTTGGCATTCAGCTGTCCAGTTATACTTCACCTGTTTTCTTGTTAACGTAGTCAGGGGAACAGCTATCTTAGAGAATCCTTGGATAAATCGCCTATAATATCCGGCTAAACCCAAGAAACTCCTTATCTCTGCAACAGTCTTTGGTATCGGCCAGTTGCGAACAGCTTCTACTTTAGCTGGGTCGACCTCATTCCCATCCTTAGAAATAATATGGCCTAAGAACGATACCTTCTCCAACCAGAACTCACATTTGCTGAATTTGGCAAACAACTTCTTATCTTTCAAAATCTGGAGAACTGTTCTTAAATGTTGAACATGCTCGCATCTGGTCTTAGAGTATACTAAGAAGTCGTCAATAAATACCACTACGAACTGGTCCAAAAATTGTTGGAATACTTTATTCATTAAATCCATAAAAGATGATGGAGCATTCGTAAGTCCAAATGGCATAACTAGAAATTCATAGTGACCATACCTAGTTCTAAAAGCTGTTTTATAAATATCTGACGCCTTGATTTTCAGTTGGTGGTATCCAGACCTCAAGTCGATTTTAGAGAAAACTATGGACCCTTTCAACTGGTCAAACAGATCTTCTATCCTAGGTAATGTATACTTATTCTTAATTGTTAACTTGTTCAGCTCTCGGTAATCTATACATAGCCTCATACTTCCTTCCTTTTTCTTAACAAATAAAACAGGGGCTCCCCATGGTGAAGTACTTGGTCTGATAAACCCCTTTTCCAACAGATCTTGTATCTGTTCTTTCAATTCCTTCATTTCGGATGGAGCTAAACGGTATGGTGGTCTAGAAACTGGAGCGGCTCCTGGAACCAACTCAATCGAAAATTCTAACTCCCTGTCTGGTGGTAATCCATGGATATCTTCGGGAAAAACTTCAGGGAAATCACTTATCACTTCTACATCTGACAACTGG
>KV000947.1:0-22174 GCA_001598015.1 Dorcoceras hygrometricum | reverse complement strand
GAGGGTAGTTCGATAGATCACCAGGTCACTATCTATCTGCATGCTCAGAACATCACAATGTTCCCTACCAATGAACATGGTACTTTGCATCGCAGATACTAGTCTCGAACTCGGGCGGCCTTATCCTGATTTTGACGGCCCAATCGACTAGGAACTTTTTCAGAATACACAGCGACTATTAGATGTGTTTCATGATAGCCGTCATACGCACTATCACATCTAACATACGCTTTAGTGCATTCTAGGTCTTTTCTCAACGCAATTGTAAATCATTACACACATAATGAAAGTAAAGAACGCCATATAAGTAAATGCGAATATCATATATAAAGACTGTTTGTACAAGAGTCTATAAAACCCACACGCCACAAGTTGGCTAGTTGGGCATCTACTCTAACAGAAATAACCAGTCTCTGTGATTGAAGAATGAACCAGCAGCGAAGCAGTTGACAAATTATTATGAAGAGTCACCAAAGCTGGATGTCAACTGCTGAGATTATTTCAAATGTTGAAGACGACAAAAAGCCTGCAAAAGAAAGGACACAAGGACAAATCTCTGCCTGTACTTTACAAGACATATTTTGAACGGGAAGAATTTGTGTCCAACGGATTGAATTTCACCAGAGGCTTATATACGAGAAGAACGCCATTGAAGAGGTGGTGATGCTGAAGAGTTGTTGTCGCACAAAAAAGATTAAATCAAAAGGAGACAACAATCAAAGGGAAGAAAAACCAGAAGCGAAGCTGTCAACTATCATTCGTAGAGGATCTTATTGCAGTTGACAGCTGAGCTAGAATCAGCTTTTGTAGAAGAAACTTCCCTAGTGTGTGAGGAATAGAGAAACAGAGATTTGAGCGCTTCATTGTACAAATATCACACACAGAGATTCATTCACATTCATTGTATAGTGAATGAATATCAAACCAATTCAGTTCCCGTCCAAGCACGAAGACGTTAAACTCTGTGTTTGTAGTCTTTGAACAGAGACGTTAAACAAGTTCTGAGTGAACAGCCGAGGGCTGGTAGAGTCTAGGAGTTCTCGCAGCTGCTGGTTGCGGGATCGGGTCTGTACACGTTGTATAGATCAAATCTTCTAGTGGATCCTTCCGAGGTGGAAGAAGGGGAGACGTAGGACATTGAAGTCCGAACTTCCAGAAACAAATCATTGAGTATTGTATCCTGTTATTCATTCAGCACTTGCATATTTATTTAGCACGCATAACACATTAGAATGCACACTAGCACATAGCAAACAGATTTCACATACTGTTTTTAACAGAAATCTGTTTGCGCTAAGTTGTTTTAAAATATTAGGATTCAGTTCTGGTGTTTTTCGCATGATTTTAATTCATACCAGATCTGTCTCCGGTGCTCTATTTTCAATGTTCAATAACCAGAGGTATTGCACCTCATCTTTGAAATAGCAGCGCGCAAAAAATTTTCTAGTCTTTCAAAGCAGCGCCTGCTATCTCTTTAAACCGGCCCTAACAAGTGGTATCAGAGCAGGTTGTTCTTGAACGAGCACTCATTTTAAAACTCATGTGCTATGTTTTAAATGTCTTAAATGTTTTTGAGAAGCTTGCTTTATGAAGGCCAGATGAAAATGATTTTTTTTAATATAGAACCGATTTTCTCTTGATGAACTGTCACGGAATGCGCGAGTTTCGTGCGGATGCCAAGATCCTAGTTTCGTTGTGCTATAAGATCACCTGGAGCGAGGCTAGGTGACAAGCACATGGGACGAAATAGGAGAATGAAAATCTGTGCTTTTATCTGTCTCATTTTCTTTCTGGTTCTTTATATGTAAGTGACTAAGTAGCATATGTTTATTTGAAACATTTTTTAATGCTCTGATAGTTTTCAAACCTTCTGTTATGCGGATTTCCAGCTGGTGCTTCAAATTTTTTAAAATTATTTGAGCTTATGTTATAAAAGACAGGGAGAGTGGCGTCTTTGTCTTTATTAATTTGAGCTATCTGTTTATGCATCAGTTTCAGTTTTGTTTCAATCGTGTTTTTCAAAATCATAGAATACTGTTGCTTTCGGTTCTTCCCAAAATCTGTTTTGATTTCAAATTTTAAAACTCCTGCTTTCACGTTGTTTTTGTTGTAATAGTGTAGGGAGAGCTTTGATTTAAATTTCGGGAAAACCAGCTTTCGATCTCTTTTTGATTCCGACGAAAAGGGAGAGAATTGTTAGATCATGCATTGATTATTTAAGGTTTTGTGTAAATCAAAAAGGGAGAGATTGATGGATCTGTGTTATCAGATCCTGATTAAGTTTTGAATTACACAAAACCTGTTATTGTATTACTAATGTTTCTACTTAGTGTACAGATGCTAGCTATCAAAGAAAGATGTCGCGAAGCTAAATTTGTCCAGTCGATGGTTTACAAGATAAAGTTCAGCAGCTGGTTTGGTTATCATTTAGACGGCAGCTGGATTAGCAATGGAGACGTCCAAAGTTGAGTCAGTTGTTCGTAATCAGGCAGAGGCCAAGTTGAACCAGCTGGAGCATAGTGAACCAGCCGGAATGATAAGAACCAGCTGCAAGTGCTAAAGAAGGAAGGTGGACCAGCAGGAACATCAAAAGGGAACCAGCTGGAACATCAACAAAAGGACCAGCTGGAACAGAAGCTAAGAAGAGTCGCAAGTTGGAGCTGGTACAATAAAGACCAGCTGGAGCGCTAAGCGAAGATGTCTTCAGCAGAATCAGTCGATGGATTAGCAATCAGCAGGCGCAAGCATTGGAGAGATAGAGCGACGTCATACATGAAGAAGTATCTAGTCGCAAGCTACTGTACAACCAGCAGATGATACTTGAAGTTAGCGATAGCAAAACGATGTCGTTTGAATTAATAGATACGACAGCGTTTTGCCTTCGCGCTAAGGATTCAGCAGAAGGATTTTGTGATGGCAATGACCAGCAGGTAGCTACAGTACATACAGATGCAAGCAACAGTACATCCAGACGTGAGATACAGTAAACCAATTGTTGATATGCATCCAATCGCAAGATGATGTACCAGTAGTAAAGCTACAGTGATCCAGACGCAATGATGAATTCAGCAGTAGCGCAAAGATAGAAGATTAATCCAGTCGCAAGCTACAGTGCATCCAGTCGCAGGCTATAGCGCTTTGCATATCCAGTCGACAGGAAATCCAGACGCAAAGAATTTGAAGGAAATAACCAGTTGCTGTGATTGAAGAATGAACCAGCAGCGAAGCATTTGACAAATTATTATGAAGAGTCACCAAAGCTGGATGTCAACTGCTGAGCTTATTTCAAATGTTGAAGACGACAAAAAGCCTGCAAAAGAAAGGACACAAGGACAAATCTCTGCCTGTACTTTACAAGACATATTTTGAACGGGAAGAATTTGTGTCCAACGGATTGAATTTCAACAGAGGCTTATATACGAGAAGAACGCCATTGAAGAGGTGGTGATGCTGAAGAGTTGTTGTCGCACAGAAAAGATTAAATCAAAAGGAGACAACAATCAAAGGGAAGAAAAAACAGAAGCGAAGCTGTCAACTATCATTCGTAGAGGATCTTATTGCAATTGACAGCTGAGCTAGAATCAGCTTTTGTAGAAGCAACTTCCCTAGTGTGTGAGGAATAGAGAAACAGAGAGTTGAGCGCTTCATTGTACAAATCTCACACACAGAGATTCATTCACATTCATTTGATAGTGAATGAATCTCAAACCAATTCAGTTCCCATCCAAGCACGAAGACGTTAAACTCTGTGTTTGTAGTCTTTGAACAGAGACGCTAAACAAGTTCTGAGTGAACAGCCGAGGGCTGGTAGAGTCTAGGAGTTCTCGCAGCTGCTGGTTGCGGGATCGGGTCTGTAAACGTTGTATAGATCAAATCTTCTAGTGGATCCTTCCGAGGTGGAAGAAGGGGAGACGTAGGACATTGAAGTCCGAACTTCCAGAAACAAATCATTGAGTATTGTATCCTGTTATTCATTCAGCACTTGCATATTTATTTAGCACGCATAACACATTAGAATGCACACTAGCACATATCAAACAGATTTCACATACTGTTTTTAACAGAAATCTGTTTGCGCTAAGTTGTTTTAAAATATTAGGATTCAGTTCTGGTGTTTTCCGCATGATTTTAATTCATACCAGATCTGTCTCCGGTGCTCTGTTTTCAATGTTCAAGAACCAGAGGTATTGCACCTCATCTTTGAAATAGCAGCGCGCAAAAATTTTCTAGTCTTTCAAAGCAGCGCCTGCTATCTCTTTAAACCGGTCCTAACAGAGGTTATCGGGAAAGACAACAGGGAAATATCGGGTTCGAAAATACCCTAAGTGTTGGGCATCACTCGTATTAAAATCCCTGAGTCAAACGCTACAGTTGAAGTCAATACCGATGTATTCAGATCTCAGCATCAGATCCTAGCGCTAAGGCACAAGTCTTCAAATATGAGTCCAGCGCTCACTCGAATCTGACTACACTAACGTTGTGCGCGCTAACTAAACAAAACGGCGTCGCACTGCCTCACATCTAAGGCGGATCTCAGTGCCCACATCTGATAATGCGATACGACATCGCATCACTACCTGCGTCAAATCTGAAACTCGAATCTTCTCTCTCAGATCTGAACTGCCAGTATACCTTAAATCTGATTCTCGCTAATTCCAACGCAAGAATTCTAAAAGCTTATTTTCTTCCAGCGATAGGCCTCAAATCTGAATTCTTACTGGAATCAGTCCCAATAGAAAAACTCCAAATCAACTCCAAATTCAACGCAGATTTCACCCAATAGTAACCAGCTACTCATAGCTGAACAGCTCTTCGTCAAATCTGAAAAATCACCAAACAGATTTGACCAAAATCCTCAAGTCTGAAATTCAATAATCACGTCTACCGTGACTAATCCTTAACCAAATCCGATTAATCACTAATTATCGAATTTCAATCCTACATTCTCCCCACCTTAAGAGATTTCGTCCTCGAATCAAAGGCAAACACAGGGCAGAATCAACAAAATATTAAAATTACCAACACAACTCCACTGTCAAAGCTCAAACAGATGAGGCCACTCTTGTCTCATCTTCTCTTCCACTTCCCAGGTAGCTTCCTCTCAGTCATGCTTACTCCATTGGACCATCACCAACGGAATAATCTTGTTCCTCAGCTGCTTCTCCTTCCTATCCAGAATGTGCACTGGATATTCAACATAGCTTAAGGCATAATCTAGCTCGACTTCATCAGTCCTCAACACATGGGACGGATCTGGCTCATACTTCCTCAATATTGACACATGAAATATATCATGTATCGCTGCTAACTCATCAGGAAGCTGCAATCTATAAGCCAATTGTCCAATCCTCTCAACAATCTCAAAGGGACCAACAAGTCTAGGATCTAACTTGCCCTTGAATCTGAACCTCATAACGCTTTTGAAAGGAGAAATCTTGAGAAATACTCGATCGCCAACTTCAAATTCCAAAGGCCTACGCCTTTTATTAGAATAGCTAGTGAAGCGATCTTGTGCAGCTTTCATTCTACTTCAAATCAATAAATCTGATCTCTCATATGCTGCACAAACTCAGGGGTCGAAAACTGTTTCTCACCAACTTCTTCCCAACAGATCGGAGATCTACACTTACGACCATATAATGCTTCAAATGGAGCCATCCCGATAGTCACTTGGTAGCTGTTGTTATAAGAACTCGACCAAGGATAAAGAATCCTGCCAGCCACCATTGAAATCCATCACAATTGCTCGCATCATATCTTCTAAAGTCTGAATGCTTCTCTTGGATTGGCCATCTGTCTGAGGGTGATAAGCTGTACTCATAGCCAATATCGAAGCCATAGCTGCTTGCAAATCCTTCCAAAATCGAGATGTGAATCTTGGATCTCTGTCGGACACTATCGAAACAGTCACTCCATGCAATCTCACAACATGGTCGATGTACAGCCTCGCCATCTTCTTCATCGAACACCTCACATCATAGGGAATGAAATGGGTTGACTTAGAAAGTCTGTCAATCACCACCCAAATTGCATCGCATCCCATACTCGATCGAGGTAAATGAGTTACAGAGTCCATGGCGGTGTGCTCCCAATTCCACTGAGGCTCTTCTAAACTTTGCAACAGTCCACCAGGTCTCATCCTTTCGGCCTTGACCTGCTGACTGTTCAAACATCTAGCAACAAATCTATAAATATCATTCTTCATGCCTTCCCACCAGTAGTGAGACTTCAAAGCATGATACATCTTTCTCTCACCCGGATGCACACTGTATCGACTACAATGCGCTTCATTCATAATAGTCTATTTCAAATCGACCAGGTTAGGAACCACCAATCTTCCTCAAAATCTCAAACATCCATCAGAAGCAACAGTAAAATCATCAAACTGACCATTCTGAGCCATAATCTTCAATTTATGGATATAAGGATCAGTACTCTGTGCCTCTCTGATGTCAATCACAATCTGTGGTTCAACCCGAATAGAAGAAACTATGAAATACGGGTCACTCGACTGGAATCACCAACCAGAAGTACATAAATGCTCGTGGATTCTCGAGATACTCAAAGATGTTAGCATCGCAGGCTGGGCTTTCCTACTCAAAGCATCTGCTACCAAATTCATCCGCCCAGGCTGATACTGGATCTCACAATCAAAATCCTTGAGCAACTCCATCCAACGACTCTGTCTCATGTTTAGATCTGACTGAGTGAAGATATACTTCAAACTCCTGTGGTTGGTGTATACCACAAACTCCTCACCGTACAAATAATGACGTCAGATCTTCAAGGAAAAAAAACTCACTGCCAATTCCAAATCTTGAACGAGGTATCTCGTCTCGTGGGGCTTCAACTGTCGAGACGCGTACGCAATCACATACCCGTTCTGCATCAGAACACAACCTAACCCACTCAGAGACGCATCGGAGCAAACAAAAAAACCTCCAGATCCAGAGGATAAAGCCAACACAGGAGCAGTAGTCAACTTCTCCTTAAGTGTCTGGAAACTCGACTCGCTTTCATCTGTCCAAACAAACTTCCTATCCTTCTGGGTCAACTGCGTCATCGGCCTTGCTATCGAAGAAAACTTCTCAATGAAACGCCTATAATAGCCGGCCAAACCAAAGAAACTACGGATCTCAGAAACGTTCCTAGGTTGCTCTCAGTTAAGAACTGCTTCGACCTTACTAGAATCCACAGAAATTCCTTGTACAGAGATGACATGCCCCAGAAAGATTACTCTATCCAGCCAAAATTCACACTTTCTGAACTTGGCATACAACTGCGAGTCTCTCAACTTCTGCAATACCAATATCAGGTGCTCCTTATGCTCTATGAAACTCCTTGAATACACCAAGATGTCATCTATGAAGACAATAATGAATCAATCAATATACTCGCTAAAGAAGCGATTCATCAAATCCATGAAAACAGCAGGGGCATGTGTCAACCCAAACGGCATCACAAGAAACTCATAATGCCCGTACCTCTTCCGGAAAGCTTTCTTCGCTACATCAGCGTCTCTAATTCTCAATTGGTGATAGCCAGAGCGCAAGTCAATCTTCGAGTATACGGCCGATCCTTGCAACTGATCAAACAAGTCATCAATCCTCGGCAACAGATACTTATTCTTGATCGTCGCTTTGTTCAAATGTCGAAAATCTACACACATCCTCATAGATCCATCTTTATTCTTCACAAACAAAGTCGGAGCTCCCCAAGGCGACATACTCGGTCTGATGAAGCCTTTCTCAATAAGATCTCTCAACTGATCCTTGAGTTCTTTCAACTCAGCTGGCGCCAATCGATGCGGAGCTCTAGAAATCGGGGCTGTCCCTGGCACCAACTCTATACTGAAATCGATCTCTCGTCTCGGAGGGAATCCAAGAATCTCATCTGGAAAAACATCTGGAAACTCTCGAACAATCGACATATCACTCAATTCCAATCATGGCCCTTGGGAAACATCGAGCGCATAGATCATAAAACCAGCGTTACCCAGTGACAACAGACTAAACATCTCCATGGCGGACACCAGTGGAATCTTCAAGCGTGAATCAGCAACGTAGAAATCCCACTTCTCTCCCGACTCGGGGAGAAATCTCACTACACCATGGAAACAATCAACAGTAGCCTTATAACTGGACAACACATTCATTCCCAGGATGCAATAAAAATCCCTCATCTCCAAAGAGATCAAATTCGCCACTACTACATTCTGATCAAACCGGATCACACAATTCACCACAATCTCACGGGACATCAACCACACACCAGCAGGAGTAGAAACAGATACAACATCACACAGTGGGGTAACTCTCAACCCACACTCATGCACAAACCATGCAGAAACAAAGGAGTGTGATGCTCATGTATCAAATAAAACTCTCGCAATAGAGCATGTACCTGCGATAACTCCACTAGGTATCTCATCAGCCTGCTCCCTCGACAAAGCATTCACATGTGCCTGCTGTGGTCCTGAAAACTGAGATCTCGAAGGTCCTCCAAACCTAGACGGTTCACGAGGTTGGAATCCAGATCGTTGGGTCGGGGCAGGAGGTTGCGGCCTCTGCGAAGAACCACCAGCCGAACCTTGCTGCGAAGGAACCGAGGACTATCCCCTCAACAAAGGACACACTCTCAGAAAGTGTCCAGGTTTCCCACAATTGTGGCAAGTCCCCTGAACTCCACGGCACTGCGAAGTCATGTGCTTACCACCGCACTGTCCACAAGACACTCCTCCTGAACCACTGCCACTAGAGCTCACAAAACCAGAGGAACTAGAATTCGACTTTCTCTTAAAATGCTTCCCACGAGGCCTGAACTCTGACGATTCGATTGCTTCAAAGTCTGAGGAGATTGAGAAGTATGCATCCCTTTAGGCGCAGGAAAATATCCTCGTCCAACTGTCATCGGAACCTGCATCGGCGCATCCAACAACTCTCCTCAATATCAACTGCTCGATTCACAGCCTCAGCATACGTCGATGGGACTCCAGCCAACATCAACTGAAACAACTCTGGCTTCAATCCCTTGATAAACTTGTTCCTCTTCGTTCGCTCCTGGCTGGAAACATGAGGGACATACGCCAGCAGTGAGGAAAAACTATCTCCGCAACCTTCAAATTCCCTTGCTTCAGGTTGTCGAACTCCCTCTCTCGGATATTGAAGTACGACTCTGGGGTATACTCCTGTTGAAACGCGGCACAGAAGCTCTCCCAAGAAACCAAGACTCCAGTCTCTCTCATCACTCTAAGAGTACCCTTCCACCAACGTTTATCATGCTCCCTCAACTGCAAAACGGCCAACTTCAATCTCCGCTCCGCGGTGTACTCCAAAGTATCGAACAAGTCCTCCATGTGCTCCAACCAACCTTCAGCCGAAAGACCAACCTCGGCGCCAGTGAACGTAGGGGGATTCATTCTCTGGAACCTAGCCAACACTAGCTCCATCTCACCTATCTATCTCGTCACATCCTCCACCGCTGCTTGTCTCTCTCTACGGCACAAAGGTATATCCTGCTGAACACCCTCGTCGCTATCCGAGGCTCTAGACTCCTCAGCGGTACGTCTAGCAGTCCTACCTCTACCTCTCCTTGGCAGCATCTCTAAAAGAACTCAGGGTAAGGACTAACAGCAGATAATCACAGAGGCATGCAAAATAATCACATAAGCCACGGATTCAATCAAAATCAAATCTAAACTCTGTGCCTAGACTCGAGTGTGATAGAAAAGAAATGAGCTTATTTTAGTTTAAGCCTGATACCAAAAATGTCAGGCCCCGTGCTAATCAACAAGGATTAACAACACAATTAAGCACATAATCGCGGAAGCATAAAAATAGGGTTTAAAACATTTTCAAATGTTTGGGCCTGAACAATTAAAATCATCATTCAAATATCCATACTCAAAATAGGATTTACTCAAATCCAACAACAAACGGGTAATCAAATAAACTCAAATAACAGTTCCCCTAAATACATAGAAACTCAGGGCATCCCATGGTTCAATACATAATACAATAGACTGGGACTCAACCAAGCGGGGATCTACTAGCTGAAGCTCCACTCTGCCTAGCCAGATTACCTGCGACTCCTGCAATGGGCAACACAGACCCAAGAAACACAACAGGAAAATAAATACAAGGTCAAACCTAAGTACGAAGAGTACTAAGTAAACAGAAAATCATAAACATGCAGTACTCTAAGTCATGAAATGCATGAGGGCTGTCAAGGAATCGGTCATCTAGGCCAACGAGTCAGCTGGCAAATCAGGTGAGCCTCTATAACACGTACAACCAATCAGCCGGTGGAAATCATCGGTCCCTGATATTCAGAGCTGGCCACTAAATTATCCATCACAGCTCGGTGGTATTCAGACACGATGACTCAGTCGATCACCACTCTGATTATAGCATTGTGCCTTTCAGGCGCGACACATCTGTCGGTCGGTCACAATGTGGGTAATCAATCAATCATCAAGCTCAATATGTATGCATGAATGCCAAGAAATTCAAATCTGATTTCAGCATGCATAATTCACGTACACAGAACATATAAATCAACCAGTGAGCCAAATCTGTACACGCAAAATACAGAATTCACCAGAATACAATTCATGCCTCAAAATATGTAACACGCTTATGCCCGAAGCTGTTAACAGAATCTCAATTCGTACCTCAAATATCAGATTCTACCTCAACATATCTCACCAAGGCACGGCAACCTCAGCCTTCCCAAATCTTCTTCCTCGCTGGTCTCGGCAAGCACAGCAGGGACTGCCTAGGAGATCAAATCTGTAAAGGCATCTCATATCTTAGCTCAAGTCTGAACTCCTATAGTTCATTGCCTACGGTCAAGAAATCAAATCTGGTTCGACCACTAAGCAAAGGTTCTAACAGCTTAAACTAAGCTTAAACGGCAAGGAATCACTAACACAGAAGCTCAGAAGAATTGAAGAACTCTCGGGTTCACTGTCGCGAAATTCTTCGAACACTGTAAATACTTCACGCTCCTCCTACACGTCGACTCAGGTCTCCTAATTGGTAACAATCGAAAGATTTAAAGGAGACGAGTTCAGCGCCACCCACCTTGCTCCAAACAACGGCGGAAATAGACGGCAAATCGGAGAAATAGTGCTCGGTGAACAGTAAGGGTTTCGAGGTTATCGGGGAAGACAAAAGGGAAATATCGGGTTCGAAAATACCCTAAGTGTTGGGCAGCACTCGTATTAAAATATCTGGGTCAAACGCTACAGTGGAAGTCAATACCGACGTATTCAGATCTCAGCATCAGATCCTAGCACTAAGGCACAAGTCTTCAAATCTGAGTCCAGCGCTCACTCGAATCTGACTACACTAACACTGCGCACGCTAACTAAACAAAACAGCGTCGCACTGCCTCACATTTGAGGCAGATCTCAGTGCCCACATCTGATAATGCGATACGACATCGCATCACTATCTGCATCAAATCTGAATACTCGAATCTGCTCTCTCATATCTGAACCACCAGTATACCTCAAATCTGATTCTCATTAATTCCCGCGCAAGAATTCTAAAAGCTTATCTTCTTCCAGTGATAGGCCTCAAATCTGAATTCTTACTCGAATCAGATCCCGATAGAAAAACTCCAAAACAACTCCAAATTCTACGCTGATTTCACCCGATAGAAACCAGCGACTCATAGCTGAACAACTCTTCGTCAAATCTGAAAAATCACCAACCAGATTTGACCAAAATCCTCAAGTCCGAAATTCGATAATCACGTCTACCGTGACTAATCCTTAACCAAACCTGATTAATCACTAATTATCGAATCTCAATCCTCACATCCTTGACCTAGACAATGCAATAATCGAATGAAACATGGTGAGAAAATGAGTCATGCATGGATCTATAGCAAATGTACATAGATCTAAATAATCCACATACAATTCATGCATTAAATCATTAAAACAGTTTAATATAGTTTAAGTGGTGAGAAAATGAATTGATATCACATGCCTGGCTTGGAGAAAAGGAAGATCTGCGAGTTACCAGCGTAGAGGACGGGAGATCGGGACCGGACCTCCTTTGGATCACCAAGAACTTTGAATATCGAAACTTTGAGAAGGAGAGGAGGGGACGGCTGTTTGAGGGTGGAGGATGCTAGAGTTGATTAATTTTTGTGTTATGGAAAAAGTGGGGGTGACAAGTTTGACCCCTAAAGTTTAATTAAAAAAGGAAAAGAAATTTTTGACATGTTTGCCCCTCCCTTAATTTGATAAGATATTTAAACTCTAACTCAAGTTTTAAAATACCAATTTTCGAAATAAAAGGTTCCTCAAACTTTAAAACACATTAAAATCTATTAAAACAGTCCGTATAGGCGAAAAACGGGTTCCCCTCCAAAATAATCATAAAAATCCCAATTTTCAAAAATTGTTGCTTAAAAATAATAAATTTATTCTTAAAAGTTTGAGAACTTAAAAATCTTAAATTATTTTCATCTCGGTCGTCCCTAGTCTCGTCCACGCGTCCGTAACTCAAACAGGCTGAAAACATGACATGCATACCATGCAACAACATAAAATCATAAATAAATCACATAAAATGACATGTAATCATCTAAAATTTTTTTTTCCCTAGTCATGCACTCATTTCTATGTAGTCAGGAATTTCTAGGCGTTACATGTGGCCTGGATTACCACATTTGTAACACCCGTTCTGGCTAATTCGGCACTGACCGATATGGCTTCTCTGGTGGTATAACTGCTCGGTTCTCAATCTGAGGAACTGTCAGGCCCGGTGCATAAAACAGAGATCAAACACGCAAACGTTACTGCGGAAGCATTAAAAGTGGCTAAAATTTTTCGCTTTGGCCTGACTTAGAAAACATAATTTCAAAATACACTTATACTCAAAATATGGGTTTTTACAACAACCAAAAGCTGCACATAACAGCTATGGATAGAGCACATACCCAACAAAATCCAGATCTAGTTACAACAGCAGCACGGGGCATTCCCAGACGACACTCCTATATATATCTATATATATTATTGGGACACTCTAGTCAACCTCTGGGGACATCATTGACTCACCTCCACGGCCAGCTGAATAACCTGGAAAACCTGAATGACGCAAAACAAACCAAACAACCAGCCCCAAAGGGACAAGGGTCAAAACCAGGTACAGAGAGCAAATTACAATAGAAAATAGACATCAACAGATATAAATGAATGTGCTATGCATGAGGATAGCAGGATGCAAGGACCAAAAAGCTACAATCGAAACAGGAAGTCAAAGGAGCTCAAGAACCAGTTCATCATATGGCAACATATCGAAGGAATGTAATGAAGTGGCCACATAGCGTGAGAGAGCGTGGTAGCTATCCACTCATCTCAACACATTGTACCAGAAGCACAAACCAGATTACTCAACTAGTTGTTGCCAAGCTCATGAGATCATGGAAGCTATCCACTCGTCTCACATCGGCTAACAACTAGATCAGCAGGGGGATGAGGAGCACGGTATTGCCGCTCGTCCTCAACAAGAATCCTGGTACACCCGGATTAGCATAACAACAAACGGCTAACAAGATATGAGCTCAACAAGGAAAATGCGTGTATGTGAATACAATAGCTTGCAATAACCAGCACTGAACAACAGCAAGCAACCACAACACAATAGCATAAACACTGCACAGCATACTAGAAAACATAAAAATACATCCATGCTTATCCCAAAGCTGTAACACAAGCTCACATCCGTAACTTAGCTTCTGTGCTACAATTACCAATACAAGACTCAGATCTGAACCCGAACGGAAAAACCAAGTGACTGAAATACGAACAGACAACACACTGTAGCTCTTCGCGTTCGCTCTTCTAGCTAACCAAAGCCTCCAAAAGTGGTATAGAAAGAACGGTCTTGGCAAGAGGGATCCAACGCTACCCACCTTGATCCAATCAGAGTTGTCTACCGCCGGCAATCGGAATAAATAAGTCACGGTGAACAGTAAGGGTTTCGCTACAGTAGAGGGTGTGTTTATAGGGAGAGATATTTTCTAAGTGTTGGGAATTAATTGCGTGTACACGATCAAAGTCCTCTATTTAAATAACTCAAATCTTCCTGTGATCTGGTGAACACTAGTCATCGACAACCCAGGGCTCCCAGCTGGTACCAGCTCAGATCTTAGCGCTATACCAGATTTGGACTCCGCTCCGCTATACCTGCTCACTACCACCAAACGACATCGCACAGGGTCCCGCTCAGAACGACTAGTGCACTGCCCTCTATCTCCCAGCTAGTATAGACAATCCCTTGCGTGAACATAAATTAAGTTGGTTTCTCAAAACGGCGTCGCACCATAATCCAGCTCTCTGCTTAACCAGCTGGTGCACCAGCTGCTCACACCCGCTAAACAGATCATACCTTATCCAGCTCCCACGTACCATCCAGCTAGATCATAAACGGTTATCACTAAACGGCGTCGCACCGCACCCCATATCCGGATGACCAGTTCACTCATAAGAATACTAGCTCACACTCGTTCAGATCTTACCTCAGCCGGTACCCATGAATCATACCGATCTACACTAAAACCACGAATCGATCGGTCTACACAGTACTACCAGATTTCGCCATATTAATTATCCAAATTAATTGTTAACCATCTAGACCTCACATTTCTCCCCCACTAAAAAGGATTTCGTCCTTGAAATCAGACAGAAACAACTCCATAACTGATCAAAAATCAGCATCACCAAAACACCAAAACTGAGAATACGCAAGACATACTATGCACAGCAGTTCTAAACCACACAGAACAACTGCTAACCAATAATTTAAGTTAACTGGGAAAACAAAACCCAGAATTTTATCTATGGCAGCTAGTAAGATGCATACTGAAACAGATGAGGCCACTCACGTTGCATCTTATCTTCTAACTCCCATGTAGCTTCCATGCCATGCTTGCTCCACTGGACCATCACTGAGGGAATGGTCTTGTTCCTGAGCTGTTTCTCCTTCATGTCCAAAATCTACAAGGGGTACTCAATATAACTCAGTGATCGATCTAACTCCACCTCGTCAGTTTGTAGCACATGAGAAGGATCTGGTTCATACTTCCTCAACATAGACACATGAAACACATCGTGTAAAGAGGATAGCTCGGGTGGCAACAGTAAACGATAAGCTAAAGGACAGATCCTTTCCACAATCTCATAGGGTCCAACATAAAGAGGAGCTAACTTCCCCTTGTGTCCAAATCTCATAACACTTCTAAAAGGAGAAACTTTCAAGAACACTCTATCTCAGTTCGTACCTCAAATCTCAGTTTCTACCTCAACATATCTCACCAGGGCACGGAAAGTGATCGATCTAACTCCACCTCGTCAGTTTGTAGCACATGAGAAGGATCTGGTTCATACTTACCTCAACATAGACACATGAAACACATCGTAGTAAAGAGGATAGCTCGGGTGGCAACAGTAAACGATAAGCTAAAGGACAGATCCTTTCCACAATCTCATAGGGTCCAACATAAAGAGGAGCTAACTTCCCCTTGTGTCCAAATCTCATAACACTTCTAAAAGGAGAAACTTTCAAGAACACTCTATCTCAGTTCGTACCTCAAATCTCAGTTTCTACCTCAACATATCTCACCAGGGCACGGAAACCTCATCCTGTTCAAGTCTGCTTCCTCACCGATCTCAACAAACACGGCAGAAACTGCCTGGGAGCTCAAATCTGTCAAAGCATCTAACAATTCAACTCAAATCTGAACTTCTATACCTTACTGCCTACGGTCATAACTCAAATCTGGTTCTACCTATCATTGCAGGTTCTAACAACTAGAACTAAGCTTGAAACAGTAAGGAAACACTTACGAAGAAGCTCAAATGAACCGGAAAGCACTCTGCTCAACTGTCGCGACAATCTTCGGACACACAGATTCTTCGTGCTTCTCCCACACGTCAATCTACAACTCTAGACTGGTATCAATTAAAGAGCTAAGCAAGACGAGCTCAGCGCCACCAGTATTGCTCCAAACAATGACGGAAATCGACGGAAATCTATCGGAGAAGGGTTCGGTGAACAGTAGCTATCGAGGGTTTCGAAGAAGACAATAGAAAATATCGGGGTCGAAAATACTCTAAGTGTTAATCAACACTTTAATTAAATCCTCGAATCAAAGCCTACAGTGAAATTCAATCACCGACCTATTCAGATCTCAGCAACAGATCCTAACGCTAAGGCACAAGTCCTCAAATCTAGATCCAGCGCTAACTCAAATATGAGTGTGCTAACGCTACGTGCGCTAACTAATCAAAACGACGACGTACCAAGGTTCCTGCTCACACAAGAAAAACGACGTCGCACTGCCTCACATCTGAAACAGATCTCAGCACTCATCTCTGCTCATGCTCACTCGGATCTGAATAACGTTAACAACACCGGTCAACTCATCAATGTTTACTAACACGCGTCCTCTCCTCATTGAATCTTGCATCTGCGCGTACCCGCTAACAGATTCCTCTCACTAGCTACACATCTATACTAGAATCTGCTCTCTCTCAGATCTGAACCTCCAGTATACCTCAAATCTGATTCTCGCTAATTCCCGCGCAAGAATTCTAAAAGCTTATCTTCTTCCAGCGATTGGCCTCAAATCTGAATTCTTACTGGAATCAGATCTCGATGGAAAAACTCATCAAAACAACTCCAAATTCTACGCAGTTCACCCGATAAGAACTAGCGACTCAGAACTGAACAGCTCTTTGTCAAATCTAAAATTCGATAATCACATCTATCGTGACTAATCCTTAACCAGATCTGATTAATCACTAATTATCGAATCTCGATCCTCACAGGGATGATAGGCCGTACTCATAGCTAATCTGGTGCCTAAGGCTGCTTGTAAACTCTTCCAGAATCTGGAAGTGAACCTTGGATCTCTGTCTGAAACTATGGATACAGGCACTCCATGCAATCGAGCTACGAAATTGATGTACAATTTCACCATCTTCTTCAAGGAATTCGTCATACTGTAGGGAATGAAATGAGCCAATTTCGAAATTCTATCAATCACTACCATACAACATCACATCCTCGGCTGGAACGAGGCAAATGGGTCACAAAATCCATAGCTACATGCTCCTAATTTCAATGGGCACCTCTAAACTCTCTAATAGTCCACCAGGTCTCATCCTTTCTGCTTTAACTTGCTGAAAATTTAAGCAACGAGCAACAAAATCAGCAATATCTTTCTTCAAACCTGCCCACTAATAGTGTGGTTTTAAGGCATGGTACATCTTCCTTGCACCAGGATGGACACTATGTCGACTGCAGTGAGCTTCCTTTAAGATCATTTCCCTCAAATAAATCAGGTTAGGCACTACTAACCTGCCCCGAAACCTCAAACAGCCATCTGACGCGACAGAGTAATCCTCCAGCTGTCCAGCTTGAGTCTTCAGCTTCAACTCATGGATATATGGGTCAGTTCTCTGGGCGGCCCTAATATCCGAAACAATATGTGGCTCGACTTGAAAAGATGACACCACAACGTAATCATCACCTGGGTAGAAACGCCAACCAGTAGTGCTCAGATGCTCATGGACCTTCGAGATATTTAGTGATGCAAGCATCGACACTTGAGCTTTCCTGCTAAGCGCATCAGCAAATATATTCAATTTTCCAGGCTGATACTGAATCTCGCAATCGAAGTCCTTAAGCAGCTCCATCCATCTGCGCTTCCTCGTATTCAAGTCGGACTGGGAGAAGAGGTACTGAAGACTCTTGTGGTTAGTATACACCACAAACCGTTTGCCATAGAAATAGTGACGCCAGATCTTCAAAGCAAAGACAACAACCGCCAACTCCAAGTCATGAACTGAATATCAAGTCTCATGAGGTTTCAAATGACGGGAAGCATACGCGATAACTCGACCATGTTGCATCAAAATGCAACCCAATCCACTAAGCGAAGCATCGAAACACACCACAAAACCTCCTGAACCTGAAGGTAAAGCTAACACTGGCGCAGTGGTTAGCTTCTCTTTGAGTAGTTGAAAGCTGTTCTCGCATTCTTTCGTCCAAACAAATCTCTTGTCCTTCTGGGTCAGCTGCTTCATAGGCTTAGCTATACTAGTGTTGGCGCAGTGGCGGATCCGGATCCCGTTTCCCGGGGCGTAGCGGAAGTTTTAAAAATTTGCACCGGGAATCGTTCAATACATAATATTTACAACAAGCAAACATCCATAGGGCGTTTGAATTGTTACCTTGCTGGCGTCTAGGCGCCTGGCTCCGACCAGATCCACAGGGAATCCGGCACTTCAAGGTAGGCGGCGGTAGATCTCCTTAATCCGGTCCACGACTGGAATCAGGACTCCTTCATCAGTCTGCACTATAAGAGCTGACGAATTTGACACGAACGGAATCTCCTCAGCAAGGTGATCGGAACAAGTCCGATCACGCCTAGCGGCGGCGAGTGGCACGGGCGGCGGCACAAGGGCGGCGGCCGTGAGGTGTTGTGGAGAGGGAAGGGCTGCGGCCAACTTGGAGGCTAGGGTTTTGTGAGTTGAGTTGTTATTTCATACATCAACCCTAGACTAAAGAATAAGTATAGGTGTGATGGGCTTGAACCGGCCCATTGGAGCTGGGGCGGGCCCAGTCCAACGTATGAACATTCGGTTCATCCCCATCACCGTGACTTCATCATAACTCCGATCGACAATCTGATCGGACCGATCTACCGGACCGATCTACACAGTTTCCAAAACTGAGTATTATGATGTTAAAACAATTTTTCAGACCACCTAGTCCAAAATTGCAGTTTAGCCCATCAATTATGGGAAATCGCAATTTGACCCCTGTTGACTTTTAGGAAGTCGCACTCCCTAAATTCCTCCTCCTATGCTCAACACATTGAGCTCAGTTTCCGTGCGGGAATCGTGAATCCAGTACTTGTGTGACCCTCAATGGTTCAGGGATACAGCTAGCCGTGGGCCCACAACCATTGCGACTCCGAAATCACAATTTCGGACTTGCCCATCGGATCATGGTAAAGCGCCTAGCAACATTGCCCCATGATCCCCTAGGTATCACTGATAGTGCCTGCAAGAACCATTTGGTCGTGGTTAGCGTACAGTACTGTCCTTTCAACACATATATCCCGATCAGATCAACGACCATTGGTAAATCGAGAGTCGCTAGAGATCCAATAGCTATGCATACATCTTGGAGATCAAATAGTGACATCGCGAGTGTTACTAGGCAAACCCATTTACCTAAAACACATCCAGTACTCTGGCCAGAGATTTATCACACTATTATCTCCTCAGATAGCATAGGATATCCACGCATAAAAGCGAGCGGTGAATCCTCGACAACGAAGCATCGACTCCTACATGCATCGGGACCTCACCCAATCCCGCCACCTAAAGACCCCAAGTGAGTCGGTAAACGGATCAAAGTGAGGCGCCTATCATGTAGAGTCTCAATGACGTTTCGAGTAGTGAGGACTAATCAGTACAACCAAGACCTCGGACTTATCCACTCGACAAATGGTAACCACTTGTAAATTCCGAACGAGGGTAGTTCGATAGATCACCAGGTCACTATCCATCTGCATGCTCAGAACATCACAATGTTCCCTACCAATGAAACATGGTACTTTACATCGCAGATGCTAGTCTCAAGCTCGGGCGGCCTTATCCTCATTTTTACGGCCCAATCGACTAGGAACGAGTTCAGAATACACAGTGACTATTAGATGTGTTTCATGATAGCCATCATATCCACTATCACATCTAACATACACTATGGTGCATTCTAGGTCTTTATCCAACGCAATTGTTAACATTATAACATAATGAAAATAAAGAATGCCACGAAAGAAATGCGTATTTCATAATTAAAGATCGTTATACACAAGAGTCAATAGAACCCACACGCCACAAGTTGGCTAGTTGGGCATCTACTCTAACAACTAGAAAATCCCTCAATGAAACGTCGATAATAGCTAGCCAATTCCAAAAAGCTAAGAATCTCCGAGACGTTCTTGGGGCGTTCCCAGTTCACTACGGCCTCTACCTTACTGGGATCAACAGATAATCCTTCAGCCGAAATGACATGACCCAGAAACACCACGTGATCCAACCAAAACTCACATTTAGAAAACTTGGCATACAGTTGCGAGTCTCGAAGTGTTTGGAGAACCAGCCTCAAGTGCTCCTTATGTTTCATTGGAGTCTTCGAATAAATAAATATGTCATGGATGAAAACAATCACGAACTGATCGATGAACTCTCTAAAAACTCGGTTCATCAAATCCATGAAAACTGCAGGGGAATTAGTCAAACCAAAAGGCATAACCAAAAACTCATAATTCCCATACCTAGTCCGAAACTCAGTTTTCGCAACATCTTCCTCTCGAATTCGCAACTGGTGATATCCTGAACGCAAATCGATTTTAGAATACACGGCTGAACCTTGAAGATGATCGAATAAATCGTCGATCCTCGGTAATGGGTACTTATTCTTCACAGTAGCCTTGTTCAGTTGTCTAAAGTCAATGCACATCCTCATCAAATCGTCTTTCTTCTTCACGAACAGAATAGGAACTCCCCATGGTGACATGCTTGGTCGAATAAAACCTTTCTCCAGTAGGTCGCTAAGCTGTACCTTCAGCTCTCTCAACTCGGTTGGTGCTAGGCGATATGGGGTTCATAAGATAGGAGCTGTACCAGACACCAACTCAATGCTGAAGTCGATGTCCCTTCTTGGAGGAAAACCAGGAATCTCCTCAGGGAACACATCAGGGAAATCACGAACGACGGGGATCTCACTAAGCTCCATGTACGAATTCGGGGATGCGTCTAAAGCATAGATCAAGAATCCTGAATTTTCTAACGACAAAAGGCCAAACATCTCCATAGCATAGATCAACGGAATCTTCGATTGGGAATCCTGGCCGTAGAAGTTCCACTTCTCGCCAGACTGGGGCCGAAAACGCACAACTCCATGGAAACAATCCACAGTGGCCCTAAAACTAGACAACACATCCATTCCTACTATACAATCAAAATCCCACATAACTAGCCGGATTAATTGGCTATCAACACATTCTCACCAAACCTAAATATGCCATTCGACACAATATCTTGGTAGAATAGGCTCGCGCCATCAGGAGTCGTAACAGAAACAACATCACGCAAAAGGGTGATACGCAAAACTATGCTCATCAACAAATGCATCAGCTATGAACGAATGTGATGATCTAGTATCGACTAACACTCGGGCTGGAAATCAAAAATAGTACAAGTATCTGAAGTCACTCCTCCAGGCATGCCCTCTGCTTTCTCCGTGGTCATGGCATTTACTTGTGCCTGTTGAGGTCCTGAGAAATGAGGTTGAGAAGACTGTCCAAAACGTGAAGGACCAGGCTGCTGGAACGGCCTGTGTTGAGCTTCCCCCATCCTCGACTGCTATCCAAGAGGAGAACGACCTCGGGAAGATCCACCTGAACGATCCTGCGGTGGGGCAGCGGTGTGCTGAGATCCAGCCAAAGGACACACTCGCGCATAATGTCCGTACTGGCCGCAAAGATGGCAAACACCCTGAACCCATACACACTGCGTCAAAGGGTGCTTACCTCCACATTGACCACATAAATTGGCCCTAGGACTGCTGCTACTTGAACTGCCCGAACCGGAGGAACTAGAACCCGACTTCTTCTTAAATTGTTGGCCATGATGCCTAAACCTGTGACGTCCGGATTGCTGGGATGGTTGCTATGGCTGCTGGGATGACTGAGAAAGTTGGGAAGACTGTGCCCCTTGAACATTAGGACGGGTACCTTGAACAGCTTGCGGCCGAACCCGAGATCTACGATTCTAAAACCCTTCCTCGATATCCATCGCCTTGTCCATCGCATTCGCATAGGTAGTAGGTGAACTTGCCAACACCAAAGAATAGAGATCTTCGTTCATCCCTTCCAAGAATCTGTTTCTCTTCGCCCTCTCTCGACCGGACACATGAAGAACATAGGCAAGGAGAGAAGAAAACTTTTGAGCATACTCCCCCACAGACATGGTTCCCTGAACCAAGTTATCAAACTCGTGCTCCCGAGCATTAACATAGGACTCCGCAACGTACTCCTGTCGAAATGTAGTACAAAAACTGTGAGGATTGAG
>KV000946.1:37958-56653 GCA_001598015.1 Dorcoceras hygrometricum | reverse complement strand
TGGAAAATATTTGGAAGCATCAAAACATTTTGAACCCATCTTTCTTTCCTTTTCATGTATAAATCATTTTAAACATGAACTTTAAACATACTGTAACATATAGGCAAGAAGACTCAGAAAACATCAATATATGCTTTAAATGGTGAGTCAAGAATCAGCTTTTACTTGCCTTAAATGAAGCTTTGTAACAGCAATCGATTCCTGCAGAAATCTTCTCCTTTAAGCAACACACGAACTTCTCTGGTAAATATTTTGAAGAACACTAAAGATTTTCTTTGCAAATGATAAAGATCTTGCTTTCAAAACAGGTTTTTATATGAAATGAATTAGTGGCATGCTACTTGTGAAATTAAGCATGACACACTTATAAAATTTAGTAAAATTCCCTTCCTCTCATTTTAATTTGTAAAACACCAAACCTTTTTCAAAAGAAATCTTTTGTCCTCCTTAAAGATATTTTCAATCCCTTTAAAAAAACTGTTCGTGCATCACCCTTGGAGTCATCCACTGAAACCAAATGCTTCACATCTATTTTTCTGAAATCATTGAAATCAGACCATGCATAACATTTCAACATGTCATTTTAAATCTATAAAATGAACAAAATGCATAATGTGGTCATATGGATTTTTGGGGCGTTACATGTACATAGGTCAATTCGTTTGATCAAACTATCATCTGATATCAGGGGGCTGGGAACAAATCCCATCTTATCTGTGAAAGGGATTATAGTGTACTAACCATAATCCCGTTATCACTTCCCGAGACCGAGACTCATGACATCGGACATATTAAACAATTATAAAATTGTAAAACATTAAGCCTCATAGTATATCTCAGAACCAGTCTGTTACATAACCAAATATAATCGTTTTGACAACTGAAAATAAGAGTCTGAAATAACAGAAATGCAGAAGCGAAATAATTACATTAGTAAAAACTGAATCTTCACCAGCCCCAGAACAGCTCCTGTTCTTCCTCTTCAACCTGCTCTTCGTTCTTATCTGGTGGGAGAATTAAGGGGTGAGTGTTTGGGGAAACACTCATCAAGTGGGGGATACCATTCGAGCATAACAAAAATGAACAGTAACTATCTGTTGACAGCTACAACTTAAGGAAACGACGTCGTTAGTTTGAACCAGTCATAACAATAATCGCTAACAACGCGACTTGGGAATAAGTGTAAAACGATGTCGTTGCTTTAAGAAGCTGACGTAAGAAAGTCTGATAATAAAAATAAACAGACGTAAGAATATCTGTTATCAGACATGACTACGAATAAATGAAACGATGTCGTTAGCGCATCAACCAGCCGCAAGAAAAGCGCTAACATATGTGAAACCAGACGCAAGGATTTTCGCTAAATAACCAGACGCAAGGATTTTCGCTAAATAACCAGACGCAAGGATTTTCGCTAAATAACCAGACACAAGAATTTTTGCTAAATAACCAGACGCAAGGATTTTTGCTAAATAACCAGACGCAAGGAACAGTATCAGTCGCAACGAATAGTACTTTAGAAGTGAATAGTGCAACTTCTGGAATATTACGTAAACAACGCAGCTGCTGAAATTTGACTTGATATTTGTAACAGCAAAACAACAACTATGCTATCAGTCGTTGCCTATCAAACCAGACTTTATACAGATTCAACTAGCAACTACCGATTACACAGTTATCAAATTCTGATATTACGACTATTGAAAGGAAGAACATTCATAAACATTCTTGGATTAAACCCGAATCCTCAGTACTTTTAAAACATCATAAACTTTTTGAAAAACATTTGAGCTTTTACTTGCCTTAAATGAAGCTTTGTAACAGCAATCGATTCCTGCAGAAATCTTCTCCTTTAAGCAACACACGAACTTCTCTGGTAAATATTTTGAAGAACACTAAAGATTTTCTTTGCAAATGATAAAGATCTTGCTTTCAAAACAGGTTTTTATATGAAATGAATTAGTGGCATGCTACTTGTGAAATTAAGCATGACACACTTATAAAATTTAGTAAAATTCCCTTCCTCTCATTTTAATTTGTAAAACACCAAACCTTTTTCAAAAGAAATCTTTTGTCCTCCTTAAAGATATTTTCAATCCCTTTAAAAAAACTGTTCGTGCATCACCCTTGGAGTCATCCACTGAAACCAAATGCTTCACATCTATTTTTCTGAAATCATTGAAATCAGACCATGCATAACATTTCAACATGTCATTTTAAATCTATAAAATGAACAAAATGCATAATGTGGTCATATGGATTTTTGGGGCGTTACATGTACATAGGTCAATTCGTTTGATCAAACTATCATCTGATATCAGGGGGCTGGGAACAAATCCCATCTTATCTGTGAAAGGGATTATAGTGTACTAACCATAATCCCGTTATCACTTCCCGAGACCGAGACTCATGACATCGGACATATTAAACAATTATAAAATTGTAAAACATTAAGCCTCATAGTATATCTCAGAACCAGTCTGTTACATAACCAAATATAATCGTTTTGACAACTGAAAATAAGAGTCTGAAATAACAGAAATGCAGAAGCGAAATAATTACATTAGTAAAAACTGAATCTTCACCAGCCCCAGAACAGCTCCTGTTCTTCCTCTTCAACCTGCTCTTCGTTCTTATCTGGTGGGAGAATTAAGGGGTGAGTGTTTGGGGAAACACTCATCAAGTGGGGGATACCATTCGAGCATAACAAAATATACATATACTGAATAAAAGATTTCAGAACAGAGCATATACAGAACAGAGCATAGCATAACAGGTAGCACAGATAGTTACTTCGTCTCTATGGTTTACTAATCAGTCCCTAATTTTTACTCCTCTAATGGGTCGAGGCCATAGTTACACCACGTAACTCAGAGTGCAGAATATTCCATAGACCTATATTACGACAGAAATATCAGTGATAAAACAGAGCATAGATCATAGCATGAACATGACACGAAACGAAATCTGGCACGAAATAAGTGCTCGAACAGTAATTCAAAACAGAGCTTAGAGTGAATAATATATACAATATTTGAAACGAATATATATAACAAAAGCCCACTTACCGTCTGCTGAAATTTCTTGACTGGTATACGAAATCTGGTACTGCGTACAGTACCAGGATGCAGCCTTGTGCAAAGTTTCAGCGTGGAAGTTTACTGTATTTTCACTGAAGAATTTTTGAGGTGAGTGAGGGAAATATGCTGCCATCAGCTGGGTATTTATATGTGCAGAAATGAGAGTCAAAAGGGTAGCCCGTACCGAATCTGAGTTGACCGTACCGAATCTGAGTTGACAGTCCCGGATCTGAGTTGACCGTCCCAGATTTTATTTTTTTTTTGGCTCTATTTCCGAGAGTTTAATTTTTGGGTTTTCACACCTGTCCTTTTCAATTTGAAGGGGCACACTGGTTCGTCAGCCAGTGTATTTACCCCTCCTATGGAGACCATCTGTTGCTGTTGGTCCGGAATATAGGATCAAAAAGATAGCCAGCGCTGATTTGACAAACAGTAAAACTTTTGCGCTGCTATAAACGAGCTGCAATAGCTCGATGTTCTTGAACATTTAAAACACTACTTAGAAGAGCACCGAAGACAGATCTGGTATGATTTAAAAATCATGCGGAAAATACCAGAACTGAATCCTATATTTTAAAACAACTCAAACAGATTTATGTACAACATAAATCTGTTCGAGACTTGCAAGTGCTTGTGTGCTAGCTGTGTATGCGATGCTAAGCTGAAAGTAAATGCTGAACTGTAAACATGTATACTAAATAAAGTATGCAAGTGCTGAAAGCTTAAAGAACACGATACAGTACTATGTACAACATAAATCTGTTCGAGACTTGCAAGTGCTTGTGTGCTAGCTGTGTATGCGATGCTAAGCTGAAAGTAAATGCTGAACTGTAAACATGTATACTAAATAAAGTATGCAAGTGCTGAAAGCTTAAAGAACACGATACAGTACGCAGCATATTTGTTTCTGGAAGTTCGGACCTCAATGTCCTACATCTCCCCTTCTTCCACCTCGGAAGGATCCACTAGAAGATTTGATCTTACAACTTCGTGTACAGACCCAATCCCACAACCAGCAGCTGTGAGAACTCCTAGACTCCACAAATGCACACCAGCCTCAACTGTGTGACTGACTACATACACATGAGTTTTACTTCATCGTGCTTGGACGGGAACTGTGTGAAACATTTTGAGATTCATTCACCAATAAACTGTGAATGAATCTCTGTGTGTGAGATTGATACAATGAAACGCTCAACTCTCTGTTTTTCTCACACACTAAGGAAATGCTCTAACAAGCTAATACAGATTCAGCAGTCGACACAATAAGCTCCTCTTCAAGAATGATTGTCGACTGCTTCATCTTCTTCTGTGTTATTCCCTTTGTTGGTGCACTGTGTAATCAATGTATTTTTGCAACAGCACTGTAGTCGCACCAACGTCCTCTCGTCTATTCGTCAACCTTCTTCAATGGCGCTTCTCGAATATATAAGCTCTGTTTGAATTTAGCCGTTAGATAGATTCCAAATCTGTTCAGCGCTTGATATGGCTAATTTGTCTTCTTTCCTTATGCGTGAAAACATCCTCTGTATATTGTACTATTTCCCAGAATAATACAAATCTTGTTCCCTTGAATTGAGGCAATTTGCACGACTTAATCTCAGCCATTGATCCTTTCGATTTTGAGCGTTGATTGCTATTTGAATTGCGCTCAGCAGTTGACATCCAGCTCTCGTAAATCGTCAACTGCTTCGCTGCTGATTCAAGTCTACTGCTGCTTTGCGCTTCTACTGAATCTTCAAATACTGCGACTTGAATCTTGCGACTGGATGTTTCAGCTTGCGACTGGATTCATAGCAACAGCTGGTTCAAAGAAGCTCTCGACTGGATGAGCTGTTGCTTGCGTCTGGTTGTCACGCTTCGCTACTTTTGCTTTTCTTGCGTCTGGATACCATGTCGACTGGATATACAATAGCAATGAAGCTTGCGACTGGATCTACTGTAGCTCGCGACTGGATCTTGCGACTGGTTATCAATGCAAAGAGCATCTGCTGAATCTTTAGCACGAGAGCAAAACGCTGTCGTATCAACTTATGTAAACGACATCGTTTTGCTATCGCTATCTCCAAATATCATCTGCTGGTGAACAGTATCTTGCTACTGGATTTCCTCCTCTACGACGTCGCTTCTCTCTTGCGTCTGGATGTACAAGCTACCTGCTGGTATCTTGCGACTGCTGGATTCAAACCATCTACTGATTGTGATGACGTCACCGATGACGTCATCAACGCTAAACCATCTGCTGATTCTTTAGCACGACGTCGCTTCATCTCTTTCACTTCTTTTCATCTGCTGATTGCCAACTGCTGATTGTGATGACATCACTGCTGATGTCATCACATCTGATTCTATATCTTGCGCATCTTCTCAACTGCTGATATCTCTTCATCTGCTGATCACTGTAGCTTCCTGCTGAATGATAACGTCACTGCTGATGTCATCTACGCTTAGCGCTCCAGCTGATCTTTATCGTTCCAGCTCCAGGTTGCGATTCTTCTTAGCTTCTTGAATAGCGACTGTCAATAGATTCATCAACAGTACTTATAATCGCGACTGCTAACAGATTCGTCAACAGTAACTTGCGCCTGGAATCTTCTTCTTCAATCTATTTCTCCAGCAGACTTCTCAATAATTGTTCCAGCTGATTCAACTTGGCCTACGCCTGATTACGAACAACTGTTTTAACTTTGGACGTCTCCATTGCTAATTCAGCTGCCAATTCCATGAACGCACCAAGCCAACTGCTGAACTTAATCTTGTCAAACTATCTGCTGGACAAATATAGCTGCTTCTCTTCTTTGCGCAATATGCTTCTTCCTACTGATATTCTTCTTCGTTCCTAAATCTGTACACTTAAGTAGAATTGTTAGAAACACAATAACAGGTTTTGTGTAATTCAAAACTTAATCAGGATCTGTCAAAACAGATCCATCAGTTGCATATGCCATTTTTCTTAAACATTTCTGTAAAACTTTCTTTTCTTTCTGTACTCTCTTTTTTTTTTGTTTTTTGAAACTTGATTTTCTTTCGTTTCTTGATCTGAAAATGAAACGAACCAGACTCTAGAATTGTTTTTTAAAATATGTGCGGAATACTTAAATTTAAAGTGTGGCTCGTTCCCTTTAAAAGGCATTTCTAAATCATTTATAAATAAATACTTTAAGCATAAATAAAGGAATATTTTAAAATGTTAAACAATCATACTTCATAAAAATTAAATAAATTCAACGGAGTCAAAATACTGAAAATAAACGTGTTTTAAACCAACAACCAACTGTATCAACTCAAAAATAACACTGCTGCGGTCAAAGGGTACTGCTGCAACAGGTGCTCAGATGTCTTCACCTCGAGTCGGTGTAAACTCATCAGCAGGGTCATCACCTGCATCATTTAAACCTAGTGAGCCTAGAGGCTCACCATGCTCTATCGTACACCATAACAAAATACATACTAAAAAAATCGCAGCAGGCACATACTTGTAATAAAATAGCGTTACGAACATGAATGCGTGCATGATCTTAAAACATTGCTTCATACATTTCATATCATAACATATCATATAACATATAAGGCATGACATAACGTAACTTGAAAAACATATGAATCGTATCCTGAAGTGTGACTGAAGTCGATTGATCAATCTATAAACCAACTTACGCGGCGAAGTGGTTCACCCCGATGTCACACGAGGATCCCTATATGTCACACCTAAATGTTGCCACTTCACCCCGATATCACACGAGGATCCATAGGCTGCCACTTCACCATAATATCACACGTGGATCCATAAGCTCATAAGTTGCCACTTCATCCCGATATCACACGAGGATTCATAAGCTGCCACTTCACCATGATATCACACATGGATCCATAGGCTCATCATACATCATCATAAGTCACAAATCATTCAATCCCTCGAGTTTTGTCCTTTAAAAGAACATGCCTTTAAAATTCGTAAAACATTCTTGATGCATGCATTTTCATAAGATTATGCAAGTTTAAAAGCTTAGCCCGTTAATGTGTATTTAATCATTTCCTTTAAAATATTTACATACATAACATACTACATATATAATAAATATATATTTACAGGCTTCTACATTTTTCTACTTCGGTCAAGGATTGGTTCAGGAGCCCGGCCCATTACTTCTAGACTATACATCGCTCTAAACTTAATCGATGAAACGAAATTTTCACCCGTTTTTACAAGTTTTGTCTAATTTCTTTAAATTTTGATATCTTAAATTCAAGGCTAATTGTGGCTAGTTAAAATCAATTTTGACTCCTTAAATCAATTTTGACTTATTAAAATCGATTTTTGACTTTTAAAATCAATTTAAATCAATATTGACCCTAAAAGCCGATTTTGACCAAAAGACCGATTTTGACCAAATTAAACTCCCAAAAATCGATCTTGACTTCATTAAAATTTCAAAGGTCCCAATTTTGACTAAAAACTTAAAACTAAACATAACTTTAATTATTTAAAAATTTTGACTCAATTTTGAAACATCTGGTTATTTTCTTTAAAATTGGACATTTGACTTAAAATTAAAATTCTTGACTTCATTAAAGTTTCAAAGGTCCCAATTTTGACTAAAAACTTAAACTAAACATAACTTTAATTATTTAAAAATTTTGACTCAATTTTGAAACATCTGGTTATTTTCTTTAAAATTGGACATTTGACTTAAAATTAAAATAATAGGTTCATAATTAAAATAATTTGGACCTTTTTTAAAATATTTTGACTCGAGGCGATGAACCAAATTGATCCAACCAAACCAAACCGGTTTGATCGAACCGGCCAGCCCAACATGTTGCCCTACACCACACGTGAACCGCCGCCCCTCTCTAGCGCGACGTCCACTTCACGGTGTTCGTACTCTCTGCTCCGGCCACCATGTCCGGAGCCCCTCCGGCTGGACCACCCCCAGGCCCATCCAGTTCCAACGGGACCAATCATGGTCCAAATCATGGCTTACAGTGCGCGCGTGAAGGCCATGAAGATGGCTGCTCTCCCTGCACGGCGCACCAGGTGATCTTCACTTGCAGCCATGTTTTTTGCTCGAACCAGCCAACTTTTCAGAACCTAAAGGCCACCATAAGACCACTAATGATCACCCCAAGTCCTTGGAACACCCCTGGACCGAAGCATCAAGGATTTGGATCGAAAATCATGTGAGAAAATAGGGTGCATGCATGATCCGAAAATAAACCTCATAGATGTCATTAGATCACATACAAAACATGACATAAATAATTGAAAAATAGTCTACTATAGTCTAAATGGTGAGAAAATAAATTGATATCACATGCTTGGTTTGTAAAAGATGTAGATCCGTGAGGTACCGACGTCGTAGACGCGAGCGGGGCGCAATCGGCTTTGGATCACCAAGCTTCTTCAATGGATGGATGGTTCAAATTTTTTGTGTGCTTGTGAGGGAGGGGAGGATGGCTGGTAGTAGATGTGGAGGCTAGGTTTGATTCAAGTTTGTGTTTAAGAAATAATGAATGTGACTAATATGACCCCTATTTATTTAATTTAGAAAATATAAGCTTGCCCCTCTAATTAAATTAAAAAGGTGCTTAAAACTAATATTGGGCTTTAATGGTTACATAATTTCGAAATCTAGGCTTCCTCACATTTTAAAATGCCTTAAAATCAATAAAACAGTTTGTATTGACGAAAAACGGGTCCCCTCCAAAATAATTATAAAAATCATAATTTTCAGAAATTGCTACTTAATATAAAATAATTTCATTCCTAAAATCTAATAACTTAAAAATCTCAAATTATTTTCATTCCGGTTGACCCTAATCTCGTCCACGCGTCCGTAGCTCAAGCAGGCTGGAAAATAACACATGCATACCATGCAGCATAAAATCACAAATAATTCACATAATAAGGCATGTAATCATCTAAAAAATATTTTTTCCCCTAGTCATGCACTCATTTCTACGTAGTCAGGAAATTCTAGGGGTTACAGAAACAGATCTCTATCAAGTATGGTTCGCTATTTTAAAACCCTTTTTGATATTTAGGAACTATCGGAAATTCATGAAAAAGAAAACTGAAATCAACTCTGAGTATAAACAATACACAAGCTTACCAACCTTCTGTAGAAAATAAGACCTGGACTGTTTGGTCAACTCAAATTTGGAAAAGTCAATGTGACTTAAATGAACAGTCAGATTTCGATGGTCAAACAAAGTCAACTCATACTTGGAACACGAATTCAGATCTCAACACAAAACAGTTCCAAAAAAGAATCAGATTTCGAACTTAGCTTGAAATGTCGAAACTTAGAAGGTTCCTTAATACAAATGGATCAATAAATATCTACGAAAAACTCCAGAATCAAGAATGACGAAGCTACTTGTAAGCTACTGATGCAAAAATATCAATGCTGCTTGTAAGCTACTGACAGGAATCACGCAAGCTTCTTGCGAGATGCTTTGAAGAATATCCCAGAAAACTTAGGAAGAATCAAGAACGAATACCATTAAACATTTTCTAACAACTTTTCTGAATCAAAATCTCAGCAAACACATACTTTCTTGCTAAAACATCATAACTTAAATTCTGCGTTTGAAGAACACCAAAAAAAGTTCGCAAACCTTTTCAACTCATACGAGCATGCATTAGAAACAATATATGCTTTTAAGAGTGTAGCAAGAAACAGAGTTTACTTACCTTAATCCGTGAAAACAATGACAGCGAGTTTATCTGGCCTGAATCACCACAATCCGATCACTTCCTGTAAAAAGTTTTGAAAGCTTTTGTTCAGTTTTCTTGCAGAGAGCATCTCTTATGAAATGTGTAGTATTTGTGATGGAATACGTATGCAGTTTTTCAACAGCTTTTATATGAAATCTGAAATCAAATAATTGAATGCGTTTTCTTTCAAAAGTGCTAAAAAATATTTAAAGTGCTACTGTATTTTAAGAGCAACTAAATATGAAATCCGAACCATTTTTATGTGAAAGGGGGAAATAATTCGGCTTGAGTGGTCCGGCTGGAAAGCTCTTGCAACCGTGCCTCGAAAAATCAACCACATGAAAGTTGATTTACGATATTATTTCAAATAAATCTCTCAACTCTTAAAACTAATTGTTGATTTAAATGTTTCTGGGCATTACAAGACATCTAGAGACAAAATATGCAACATCCTTTTTCATTACATTCCACCAAAAGCTTCCCTTGAGATCCCTATACATCTTTGTGCTTCCTGGATGAATTGAGAACTTTGATTTATGTGCTTCAGACATCACTTCCCGTCGAAGATTTTCAATGTCGGGTACACATAATAATCCGTTCATCCAAAGAACCCCACCTTGGTCTGCTCAGAAATCAGTTATTTTCCCTTCCTTGATCTGTTCTTTCAGCCTCTTTTTTTAGCTGGGGTCTTGATCCTGCTTTAGTTGACCAATTCTCTAAGACACGATTGGGCTGAGAGCGATGATAAAGTCACTTTACCCATGTTTTCCGACTTAACGCATCAGCTAATTTATTTTCCTTTCCTGGATGGTAGCTTATTGTTAAATTCAAATCTTTCAATAGCTCAATCTATCATCTCTGTCTCATATTCAATTCCTTTTGGGTGAAGAGATATTTGAGACTTTGGTGGTCAGTGAAAATTTCACATTTCGCACCATACAGGTAGTGTCTCCAATTTTTAGCCGAAAATTACTACAGCTAGTTCCATATCATGAGTTGGATAGTTTTTCTCGTAAGACTTCAATTGTCTAGAGGAATAAGCAATTACCCTGCCGTCTTGCATGAACACACACCCTAGACCTCCTTTGGATGCATCACTGTAGATAACAAAGTTCTTACCTTCAGTTGGTAGTGTTAGGACATGGGTAGATGCTAGGTTTTCCTTTAAAGTTTCAAAGCTTTTCTCACGTACTCGTTCCAATTGAATTTGGAGTTTTTCTGCATGAGTTTCGTGAGTGGTATGGCTATTGAAGAGAAACCTTCCACAAATTTTTTATAGTAGCCAGCCAGTCCCAAAAACTTTCGAACTTCTGTCATTGTCTTGGGTGTAGGCCAATCCATGATAGCTTCCACTTTCTTTGGATCCAACGATACTCCTGCTTCTAAAATTAAATGGCCTAAAAATGCCACACTTTTAAGCCAGAATTCACATTTCTTGAATTTGGCATACAATTGTTTCTCCCTCAGCCTCTGTAGAGTCAGTCAAAGATGTTCTTTGTGGTCTTCTTCACTCGGTGAGTACACGAGTATACCATCAATAAATACTACCACAAATTTATCAAGGAAAGGTTTGAAAACACGGTTCATGAGATCCATGAAGGCCGCTGGAGCATTTATCAAACCGAATGGCATCACTATGAGGAAAAGCCCATAAAGAAGCCCAAGGCAAGGGCTCCGAAGCCAAAAAAAATCTGAGGATCTGCCACCACTGCCACAAGACTGGGCATTGGAGGAGGAATTGTCCAGATTATCTCGAGCAGTTGCGAACTGCAAAAGGTGTATTCTACATTGAAATAAATATATCTCTTAACTCGACTTCTTGGATACTTGAGATTGGATGTGAATCTCATATCTGCAATGACTTGCAGATAATGACAAGAAGTATCGTCTTAGGGAGTGTGTGACCCACTTGAGGCTTGGCAACGGAGCAAGGGTTGCGGCCGAAGCTATTGGAGATGTTTATTTATTTCTTAATTCAAATTTTAAGTTGTTGTTGAGAGATGTTTTATTTGTTCCCAAATTAATAAAAAGATTATTTTCGTTTCTATGCTTGATAGCGATGGATATTCTTGCCATTTTGCTAATTTGATTTATAATATACAAGAATGCATGTTTAATTGGTATTGGGGAACATAAAAAACGATCTATACACCTTAAAATTGAGAGAAATTTCAACTCACGATGTGGAAACAAATACAACAACAATCAAAAGAAAAAATGATAGTCTGAACCTGGCACAATTTTGGCACGCTAGAATAGGTCATATTTTCTTAAATAGGATAAACAAGTTGATTAGGAACGACATGTTTAATATGTCTGATATTAACTACTTACCAACTTGTGAATCCTGTCTCAAGGGAAAAATGACAAAATTGCCCTTCACGGGCAAGCCTGAACGTGCTCAAGACCTATTGGATATGATCCATACTGATGTGTGTGGCCCACTTAGCATTGGTACTAAGTCCGGTCACATCTACAATGATAGTCTGAACCTGGCACAATTTTGGCACGCTAGAATAGGTCATATTTTCTTAAATAGGATAAACAAGTTGATTAGGAACGACATGTTTAATATGTCTGATATTAACTACTTACCAACTTGTGAATCCTGTCTCAAGGGAAAAATGACAAAATTGCCCTTCACGGGCAAGCCTGAACGTGCTCAAGACCTATTGGATATGATCCATACTGATGTGTGTGGCCCACTTAGCATTGGTACTAAGTCCGGTCACATCTACTTCATCACCTTTATCGATGATCACTCTAGGTATAAGCACTTGTGCTTAATGAAGCAAAAGTCTGAATCCTTTGAAAGGTTCAAGTGTTGGCGCAGCGGCGGATCCGGATCCCGCTCCCGGGGCACAGCGGAAGATTTTAAAATTTGGACCCGGGAACGGTCAATACACAATATAAACATCAACTAAACATTCATAGGATGTTTAGATTGGTACCTTGCTGGCGTCTAGGCGCCTGGCTCCGACCAATTTCACGAGGAAATCGGCACTTCAACGGTAGGCGGTTGTCGTCTTCTAATCCGGTCCACGAATGAAATCTTGATCCCTTCATCGGTCTGCACTAGAAAACGTGACGAATATTTCACGTACGAAATCTCCTCGTCGAGACGATCGGAACAAGTCCGACGGCGGCGACAGGCGGCGATGGCGGCGGGCGGCGACGGAAAGGAGAGGTGGCAACCTAGAGGAGTGGGAGAAGGTAGGGAGGCGTGCTTTAGGGTTTGAGGAGTGTGTTGTGTGTGTAATGAAACCCTAGGACCCTTATTTATAGACTTCGTATGGGCTTGAATCGGTTTAATGGGCTTGGGTCGGGCCCAGGCCCAGGGTGAACATTCGTTTCAAGTCCATCACCGTGGCTCCATCATAATCCTGATCGATGATCAGATCGGACCGATCTACACAGTTTACAAAACTGAATATTATGATGCGAAAAAAAATTTTCGGACCACCTAATACAAAATAGCAGTTTGGCCCCTGCAAGTTTCAAGGATAGTCAAACTAGCACAAACTTTAGGGAAATTGCATTTTGACCCTATTTAATTTTAGGAAGTCGCACTTCCATCCATCCTCCTCCTATACTCAACACATTGAGCTTAATTTCCATGCGGGAATCGAGAAACCAGTACTTGTTTGACTCTCAATGGTTCAGGGATACAGCTAGCCGTGGGCTCACAACAATTGTGACTCCGAAATCACAATTTCGGACTAACCCATCGGATCATGGTAAAGCGTCTAGCAACATCGCCCCATGATCCCCAATGTATCACTGATAGTGCATGCAAGAACCATTTGGTCATGGTTAGCGTACAGTACGATCCTATCAACACAAATATCCCGATCAGATCAACGACCATTGGTAAATCGAGAATCGCTAGAGAATCCAATAGCCTTGCATACATCTTGGAGATCAAATAGTGACATCGCGTGTGTTACTAGGCAAATCCATTTACCTAAAACACATCAAGTACTCTTGCCAGATATTTGTCACAATATTATCTCCTCAGATAGCATAGGATATCAACGCACAAGGCGAGCGGTGAATCCTAGACAACGAAGCATCGACTCCTACATGCATCGGGACCTCACCCAATCCCGCCACCTGATGACCCCAACTGAGTCGGTAAATGGGTCAAACTGAGGCGCTTATTATGTAGGGTCTCAATGACGTTTCGAGTAGTAAGGGCTAATCTATACAACCAAGACCTCGGACTTAATCCAGTCGACAAATGGTAACCACTTGGAAAGTTCGAACGATGGTAGTTCGATAGATCACCAGGTCACTATCCATCTGCATGCTCAGATCATCACAATGTTCCCTACCAATGAAACGTGGTACTTCACATCGCAGATGCTAGTCTCAAACTCGGGCGGCCTTATCCTCATTTTGATGGCCCAATCGACTAGGAACGAGTTTAGAACACACAGTGACTATTAGATGTGTTTCATGATAGCCATCATATCCACTATCACATCTAACATACACTATGATGTATTCTAGGTCTTTATCCAACAAATTGTTAACATTATGAAATAATGAAGATAAAGAATGCCATAAAAGAATACGAATTTCATAAATAAAGATCGTTTTACAAAGGGTCAATAAGAACCCACACGCCACAAGTTGGCTAGTCGGGCACCTACTCTAACAATCTCCCACTTGCCCTAAAGCAAACTACTCATCAGACGCCGTCCCATTGTTTCACGATGTTTTTCAAACAACGATCCTGGCAAGGGCTTCGTAAGTGGATCAGAAATATTGTCTGCAGAGGCGACTCTCTCGACTGCTATGTCACTTCTAGCCACAATATCCAGGATTATGTGGTATTTCCTCAGTATATGTTTGGATCTTTGGTGAGACCTAGGCTCTTTTTCTTGCGCAACGGCACCCGTGTTGTCACAGTACACCGGGACTGGACCAAATCCTTTAGGGATTACGCCCAACTCTTGGAAGAAATTCCTCATCCAAACCGCCTCTTTAGCAGCAGCTGATGCTGCAATGTACTCAGCCTCAGTGGTTGAATTCGCGATGGTGTCTTGCTTGGAACTCTTCCAAGAGACAGCACCACCATTGAGCATGAATACAAATCCAGAGGTTGACATCATCCACGTCACATTGGAATCTAGAATCAGTGTAGCCTTCTAATTTCAGTTCACCACCCCCATAGACCATGAACATATTCTTAGTCCTTCGTAAGTACTTAAGAATATCATTCACTGCCTTCCAATGCATTTGGCCGGGGTTGGCTTGGTAACGGCTCGTGACACTCAGAGAATATGCGACTTCTGGTCTAGTTAAGATCATGCCATACATAATACTACCTATTGCCGAGGCATATGGTACATGTGTCATACTCTCTATCTCCTCATCAGTCTTTGGACACATAGACTTAGATAGAGTGACCCTGTGGCACATAGGTAGGTGTCCTATCTTGGACTCTTACATAGAGAACCGCTAAAGTATGGTATCGATGTAGGTAGCTTGGGTGAGTCCGAGCATCCTTTTCGATCTATCTCTATAGATATTTATTCCTAGAATATAGGATGCTTCACCCATGTCCTTCATCGAGAATCTACTAGACAACCACACTTTAGTTGACTGAAACATTCCTACATCATTTCCAATGCGTAGAATGTCATCAACATAAAGTACAAGCAATGTCACAGCATTTTTAACTATCTTCTTGTACACACATGGCTCCTCGGGATTTTTGATGAAACCAAATTCCTTAATTGTTTCATCAAATCTCAGGTTCCAACTTCTCGATGCTTGTTTGAGACCGTAGATCGATCTCTGAAGCTTGCATACTTTATGCTCACTTCCTACAGATGTGAAACCCTCAGGCTACGTCATATAGATCTCTTACTTAATGTTTCCATTGAGGAACGCAGTTTTCACATCCATTTGCCATATCTCATAGTCGTACCATGCGGCTATGGCTAGTAGGATTCTAATTGACTTGAACATTGCGACTGGTGAAAAGGTTTCATCATAGTCAACACTTTGCCTTTGAGTGTAACCTTTCACGACCAGTCGTGCCTTGTAGGTCAGTACCTTGCCATCAGGCCCAAGTTTTCTATTGTATATCCATTTACACCCAATAGGAACTATTCCTTCGGGAGAATTAACAAGAGTCCAAACTTGGTTCGCATGCATTGAGTCAATCTCAGACTGCATTGCTTCAAGCCACAAATTAGAATCAGCATCGGAAATCGCCTCCTTGAATGTTCTTGGATCACATCCAATAACTTGATCACTTTGATCATCTTAAAGGAGGAAATCATATCTATCAGGACCCCTAGGAATCCTTTTAGATCTCCTAGGTACGACCATTTCTGGTATTGGCTCTTGAGGTGCGGGAGATTCACGTGGTGCTTCAGATGGTTCTCGACTTCTTCGAGTTCTACAATCTTGCCTTTTCTATCAAGTAGAAACTCCTTTTCCAGAAAGGTGGCATTTCTAGAAACAAACACTTTTGTTTCATTGGAATAGTAGAAGCAGTATCAAATAGAGTTCTTTGGATATCCAATGAAGTAGCATAAGATGGATCACCATCAGGCCCAAGTTTTCTCTTATATATCCATTTGCACCCAATAGGAACAATTCCTTCGGGAGGATTAACAAGAGTCCAAACTTGGTTTGAATGCATCGAGTCAATCTCAGATTGCATTGCTTCAAGCCACAAATTAGAATCAGCATCGGAAATCGCCTCCTTGAATGTTCTTGGATCACATCCAATAACTTGATCACTTTGACCATCTTAAAGGAGGAAATCATATCTATCAGGACCCCTAGGAATCCTTTTAGATCTCCTAGGTACGACCATTTCTGGTATTGGCTCTTGAGGTGCGGGAGATTCACGTGGTGCTTCAGATGGTTCTCGACTTCTTCGAGTTCTACAATCTTGCCTTTTCTATCAAGTAGAAACTCCCTTTCCATAAAGGTGGCATTTCTTGAAACAAACACTTTTGTCATTTGGATAGTAGAAGCAGTATCCAATGGAAATCTTTGGATATCCAATGAAGTAACATAAGATGGATCTAGTATCCAGCTTATCTCCCACTGTCTGCTTCACGTATGAAGGACATCCCAAAATCCTCAAGTATGAGTATTTGGGTGGCGTGCCCATCCATATCTCATATGGACTCTTATCCACCGCCTTGGTGTGGACATTGTTCAACAACATTACCTCCGTTTCGAGCGCATATCCCCAAAACTAGGTAGGAAGTTCAGTGAAGCTCATCATAGATCGAACCATGTCCATCAAGGTTCGATTACGACGCTCCGCTACACCATTGAGCTGTGGTGTGGCCGGAGGGGTCCACTGTGAGAGAATCTCATTCTCATTAAGATAGTCTTGAAATTCGACACTCAAGTATTCTCCACCTCGATCGGATTGAAGTGTTTTAATACTTTTCCCCAACTGATTTTTTACTTCAGCCTTGAATTCTTTGAACTTTTCAAAGGACTCAGACTTGTGCTTCATTAAGTACAAGTACCCATACCTAGAGTGATCATCGGTAAAGGTGATGAAGTATGTGTGACCGTACTTAGTACCAATGCTAAGTGAGCCACACACAACAGTGTGGATCAAATCCAATAGGCCTTTAGCACGTTCAGGCTTGCCCGTGAAGGGTTGTTTAATCATTTTTCCCTTGATACAAGACTCACAAGTCGGTAGGGAGTTAATATCAGACATATCAAACATGTCACTCCTAGCCAACTTGCTCATCCTACTCAAGGAAACATGACCTAGCCTAGCGTGCCAAATTTGTGTCGGGTTCAAGCTATCATTTTTTCTTTTAATAGTTGTTGTATGTGTTTCCACATCGCGAGTTGGAAGTTCTTTCAATTTTAAGGTGTACAGATCATTTTCGCGTTCCCCAATCCTAATCAAACATTCATTCTTGTATATATTGAAAATCGAATTGGCAAAATGACAAGAATATCCATCCCTATCAAGCATAGAAACAAAAATGATGTTCTTTATTAATTCGGGAACAAATAAAACGTTTCTCAATAACAGCTTAAAATTTGAAGACAGAAATAAATAAACATCTCCTATAGCTACAGAAGCAACCCTTGCTCAGTTTCCAAGCCTCAAGTGGGTCTCACCCTCTCTAAGACGCCGGCTTCTTGTCCTTACCTGCAAATCATTGCAGATATGAGATCCACATCTGGTATCAAGTGTTGGCACAGGGGCGGATCCGAATCTCGTTTCCCGGGGCGCAGCGGAAGATTTAAAAATTGCACCGGGAACGGTCAAAACATGATAACAAAACAACAATAAACATCCATAGGGTGTTTAATTGTGGTACCTTGCTGGCGTCTAGGCGCCTGGCTTCGACCAGTTTCACAGGGAAAACGGCACTTCAAGGTTGGTGGCGGTAGATCTCCTAATCAGGTCCACGACTGGAAACAGGACTCCTTCGTCATCCTGCACTAGAAGACCTGACGAATTTATCACAGACGGAATCTCCTCTTCGTGGTGGCCGGAACGAGTCCGGCGGAAGGAGGCGGCGGTGCGTGGCCGACGGTGGGCGGCGCGTGGGGTGGCGGCCGAGAGAAGGTTTTTGGAGAGGAGGTGGGCGGCTGGTCTTAGGGTTTTAAGATGCTTAAGTGTGTCATGCAACCCTAGGCACTCATGTATATGTAGGTGTGATGGGCTTGAACCGGCCCAATGGACTTGGGGCGGGCCCAGGTCCATATGAACATTCGGTTCAAGTACATCGTCGTGGCTCCATCATAATCCCGATCGACGATCAGATTAGACCGATCTACACAGTTTCCAAAACTGAGTATTATGATGCGAAAACAATTTTCCAGACCACCTATTCCAAAATTGCAGTTTAGCCCCTCCAAGTTTCAAGGATAGTCAAACT
>KV000946.1:25579-37868 GCA_001598015.1 Dorcoceras hygrometricum | reverse complement strand
TGCGGGAATCTCGAATCCAGTACTTGTGTGACCCTCAATGGTTCAGGGATACAGCTAGCCGTGGACTCACAACCATTGCGACTCCGAAATCACAATTTCGGACTAACCAATCGGACATGGTAAAGCGCCTAGAAACATCGCCCCATGATCCCCTAGGTATCACTGATAGTGCCTGCAAGAACCAGTCGATCATGGTTAGCGTACAGTACGGTCCTTTCAACACATATATCCCGATTAGATCAACGACCATTGGTATATCGAGAGTCGATAGAGATCCAATAGCTATGCATACATCTTGGAGATCAAATAGTGACATCGCGTGTGTTACTAGGTAAACCCATTTACCTAAAATACATCTAGTACTCTGGCTAGAGATTTATCACACTATTATCTCCTCAGATAGTATAGGATATCCACGCACAAGGGCGAGCGGTGAATCCTCGACAACGAAGCATCGACTCCTACATGCATCGAGACCTCACCCAATCCCGCCACCTAATGACCCCATCAGAGTCGGTAAATGGGTCAAAGTGAGGCACCTATCATGTAGAGTCTCAATGAAGTTTCGAGTAGTGAGGACTAATCAGTACAACCAAGACCTCGGACTTATCCACTCGACAAATGGTAACCACTTGGAAAGTCCGAACGAGGGTAGTTCGATAGATCACCAGGTCACTATCCATCTGCAAGCTCAGAACATCACAATGTTCCCTACCAATGAAACGTGGTACTTCGCATCGCAGATGCTAGTCTCGAGCTCGGGCGGCCTTATCCTCATTTTGACGGCCCAATCGACTAGGAACGAATTTAGAATACACAGTGACTATTAGATGTGTTTCATGATAGCCATCATATCCACTATCACATCTAACATACACTATGGTGCATTATAGGTCTTTACCAACACAATTGTTAACATTATAAATCAATAATGAAGATAAAGAATGCCATAAAGAAATACTAATTTCATAAATAAAGATCGTTATACAAAGAGTCAATAAAACCCACACGCCACAAGTTGGCTAGTTGGGCATCTACTCTAACAATCTCCAACTTGCCATAAAGCCAACTACTCATCAGACGCAGTCCCATTGTTTCGCAATGTTTTTCAAACAACGGTCCTGGAAAGGGCTTTGTAAGTGGATCAGCAATGTTGTCTGCAGAGGAGACTCTCTCGACTGATATGTCACCTCTAGCCACAATATCCCGGATTATGTGGTATTTAATCAGTATATGTTTGGATCTTTGGTGAGACCTAGGCTCCTTTGCTTGCGCAACGGCACCCATGTTGTCGCAGTACACCGGGACTGGACCAACTCCATCAGGGATTTCGCACAACTCTTGGACGAAATTCCTTATCCAAACCGCCTCTTTAGCAGCAGCTGATGCTGCGATGTACTCAGCCTCAGTGCTTGAATCCGCGATGGTGTCTTGCTTGGAACTTTTCCAAGAGACAGCACCACCATTGAGCATGAATACAAACCCAGAGGTTGACTTCGAATCATCCACGTCACATTGGAATCTAGAATCAGTGTAGCCTTCCAATTTCAGTTCACCACCCCCATAGACCATGAACATATTCTTAGTCCTTCGTAAGTACTTAAGAATATCTTTCACGGCCTTCCAATGCATTTGGCCAGGGTTGGCTTGGTAACGGATCGTGACACTCACAGCATATGCGACATCCGGTCTAGTTTAGATCATGCCATACATAATACTACCTATTGCCGAGGCATATGGCACACGTGTCATACTCTCTATCTCCTCATCAGTCTTTGGACACATAGACTTAGATAGAGTGACCCCGTGACACATAGGTAGGTGTCCTCTCTTGAACTCTTCCATAGAGAACCGCTTAAGTATGGTATCGATGTAGGTAGCTTGGGTGAGTCCGAGCATCCTTTTCGATCTATCTCGATAGATCTGTATTCCAATAATATAGGATGCTTCACCCATGTCCTTCATCGAGAATCTACTAGACAACCACACTTTAGTTGACTGCAACATTCCTACATCATTTCCAATGCGTAGAATGTCATCAACATAAAGTACAAGGAATGTCACAGCATTTTTAACTACCTTCTTGTACACACATGGCTCCTCGGGATTTTTTATGAAACCAAATTACTTAATTGTTTCATCAAATCTTAGGTTCCAACTTCTCGATGCTTGTTTGAGACCGTAGATCGATCTCTGAAGCTTGCATACTTTATGCTCACTTCCTACAGATGTGAAACCCTCAGGCTACGTCATATAGATCTCTTCCTTAATGTTTCCATTGAGGAACGCAGTTTTCACATCCATTTGCCATATCTCATAGTCGTACCATGCGGCTATGGCTAGTAGGATTCTAATTGACTTGAACATTGCGACTGGTGAAAAGGTTTCATCATAGTCAACACTTTGCCTTTGAGTGTAACCTTTCGCGACCAGTCGTGCCTTGTAGGTCAGTACCTTGCCATCAGGCCCAAGTTTTCTCTTGTATATCCATTTACACCCAATAGGAACTATTCCTTCGGGAGAATTAATAAGAGTCCAAACTTGGTTCGCATGCATTGAGTCAATCTCAGACTGCATTGCTTCAAGCCACAAATTAGAATCAGCATCGGAAATCTCCTCCTTGAATGTTCTTGGATCACATCCAATAAATTTGATCACTTTGATCATCTTCAAGGAGGAAACCATATCTATCAGGAGCCCTAGGAATCCTTTCAGATCTCCTAGGTGCGACCATTTCTGGTATTGGCTCTTGAGATGTGGGCGATTCACTTGGTACTTCAGATGGTTCTCGAACCTCTTCGAGTTCTACTATCTTGCCTTTTCTATCAAGTAGAAATTCCCTTTCCAGAAAGGTGGCATTTCTAGAAACAAACACTTTTGTTTCATTTGAATAGTAGAAGCAGTATCCAATAGAATTCTTTGGATACCCAATGAAGTAACATAAGATGGATCTATTATCCAGCTTATCTCCCACTGTCTGCTTCACGTAAGCAGGACATCCCCAAATCCTCATATATGAGTATTTGGGCGGCTTTCCCATCCATATCTCATATGGAGTATTATCCACCGCCTTGGTGTGGACATTGTTCAACAACATTATCGCCGTTTCGAGCGCATAGCCCCAAAACGAGGTAGGAAGCTCAGTGAAACTCATCATAGATCGAACCATGTCCATCAAGGTTTGATTACGACGCTCCGCTACACCATTTAGTTGTGGTGTGGCCGGAGGGGTCCACTGTGAGAGAATCCCATTCTCTTTAAGATTGTCTTGAAATTCAGCACTCAAGTATACTCCACCTCAATCGGATCGAAGTACTTTAATACTTTTCCCAACTGATTTTTTACTTCAGCCTTGAATTCTTTGAACCTTTCAAAGGATTCAGACTTGTGCTTCATTAAGTACAAGTACCCATACCGAGAGTGATCATCGGTAAAGGTGATGAAGTATGTGTGACCGTACTTAGTACCAATGCTAAGTGGGCCACATACATCAGTGTGGATAAAATCCAACAGGCCTTGAGCACGTTCAGGCTTGCCCGTGAAGGGTTGTTTAGTCATTTTTCCTTTGAGACAAGACTCACAAGTCGGTAGGGAGTTAATATCTGACATATAAAACATGTCACTCCCAACCAACTTGTTCATCCTACTTAAGGAAATATGACCTAGCCTAGCGTGCCAAAGTTGTGCCGGGTTCAAGCTATCATTTTTCCTTTTAATTGTTGTTGTATGTGTTTCCACATCGCGAGTTGGAACTTCTTTTAATTTTAAGGTGTATAAATCATTTTCGCGTTCCCCAATTCCATTCAGACATTCATTCTTGTATATATTGCAAATCGAATTAGAAAATGACAAGAATATCCATCACTTTCAAGCATAGACACAGAAATAATTTTCTTTATTAACTCGGGAACGAACAAAACATTTCGCAATAACAACTTAAAATTCGAAGAAATAAATAAATGAACATCTCCTATTGCTACTGCAGCAACCCTTGCTCCATTGCCCAGCCTCAAGTGGGTCTCGCCCTCTCTAAGGCGTCGGCTTCTTGTCATTACCTGCAAATCATTAGAGATATAAGATCCACATCCGGTATCAAGCACCCAAGAAGTCGAATTAAGAGACATATTTATTTCAATGTAGAACATACCCTTTGCAGTTCGCAACTGCTCGAGGTACTCCTTGCAGTTCCTCCTCCAGTGCCCAGGCTTGTGGCAGTGGTGGCAAACATCCTCAGACTTGTTTGGCTTTGAAGTCCTTGCCTTGGGCTTCTTGGCGGGCTTTTCCTCCTTCGCAGGGGCATAACGTTTCTTACCCTTGCGTTTGGGCCCCTTCTTCACAGAGGAAGAAGAGCCCATAAGGAGGACGGGCTTGTCCTTCTTTATGGTCACCTCGAACACGACAAGCATGTTCACCACCTCTTCAAGGGTGGCTTCCAGCTTGTTCATATTAAAGTTGACCACAAAGGGGTCGAATGCAGCAGGGAGTGAGAGGAGAAGCATATCCACAGACAGCTCATGCAGAAGCGAGATATCAAGGCCCACTAGCTTCTCAATGAGCCCAATCATACGAACCCCATGCTCACGGACCGAAGTCCCATCGTGCATGCGGCTTGTCATGAGCTCCTTGATAGTAGTGAACCTCTCAGTCCGAGAGTTCTCCCCATACAGCTCCTTGAGATGAAGGTATATGCCAGCAGCATACTCCGTCTTCTCAAAGGGCCGCTGCATTTCGTTGGACATCGATGATATCACATAGCACCGTGCCTTAAGCTCGTCGTCCCACCATTTGTCCAGCTTTGCCAGTTCCTCAGGATTGGAATCGGCAGGTGCTTCCTTCGGAGGGGTCTTCTCTAGCGTGTAGAGAAGTTTCTCCGAAGCCAAAACAATTTTGAGGTTTTGAAGCCAATTTTGGTAGTTCAACCAGTGAACTTGTTGCTATCCAGTATAGCAGCAAGTGGATTTTTGATTGAAGACATGATAATAGCAGTTTATACTGAAGAAAAACAGACATGAATTACTGACTATTTATGAAAAACGCTAAGACATAAAACAAGGTCATTTAGTTTTATGAATTACCCTCATTTACGATTTCACCACCCTCTAATGAAATCGAGAAAGCCAGTTTCCTTAGTGGGTACACAGAGTCCAATTAAGAAAGCACGGTCCCGAATAATATCAGCCAACCATGACCCCTTAAAAGGTAGAGCCCAATTGCATCAGGTGCAACCTCCATGTATTTACCTACATGAATTACTGACTATTTATGAAAAACGCTAAGACATAAAACAAGGTCATTTAGTTTTATGAATTACCCTCATTTACGATTTCACCACCCTCTAATGAAATCGAGAAAGCCAGTTTCCTTAGTGGGTACACAGAGTCCAATTAAGAAAGCACGGTCCCGAATAATATCAGCCAACCATGACCCCTTAAAAGGTAGAGCCCAATTGCATCAGGTGCAACCTCCATGTATTTACCTCACGTCCAGTAAGGGCCCAATAATATGACGCCGATTACCATCACGTGTCAAGATGACCCATCAATGTTGAGTTGTGAAGGACGGTCCCCTTAACGTCCCCAATAATATGAGCCAACGTTAAAGGGAGTTCCAACCGACTCACAGCAAGTGTCAATGGCGTGTACAGCTTTCCGGCATACATAACCCCCTCAATAATATGAGCCGGGCCACGTATGCGGGTAGCATCGACGTACATTCATTGTTGATGGAAGGTAGGAAATTTAAATTCCCTTAGCTTCATGGTCTTATCGAATATAACCATGAAAAATTTAATCTTGATATTAATTTTAAATCATATTTAAAATGAGGGATTTTAATTTTAAAATTAGGTCTCATTAATTTTAAATCACATTTAAAAACACGGATTCAACAGATATATCGCATATAATATTTGGGATGATCGATAAGCGAGAGCTATGCGGTTCGTGCTTGCCAAGCACGGACCTAGGTCCAGTCCTAGGTGAAATGCAGTATGCAATGCAATCCTATTACATTTAGCTTCCAGTTTTACAAATCTTCGGTCTTCAATATCTTTGATCACCATCTCCACCATCTTCAAAAGTCCTCCCACTAAATCTAATATTTACATTTAAATATCCATGACAAGTAGGGATACAATTTTGAAGGGGTGGGAACGGGCCACAAACAGACCCACTTTGAAATATGAAATCAACAATATTACAACCAAAAATTTGCAAAACCTAGCATACACCTACCACATTGGGCAAGGCTCTCGATCATCCCAAAATACAATCAATTCAAATTGACATAAATTAAATAATCAAATCAAATTTGATAATTTTCCAACAAAATCATATTTTAAATATAAAATCATATTTTATAAATAAAATCATATTTTGTCAATTTTAATTGCATCAAATTGGGCTTAACACAATTTTAGCCCAAAATCTCAAAAATTCCAAAAATTAATTTTGGTCCGACCAAAATGGCCCAATATCAAATATTGGCCCAAAAACCCCTCGGACCGTCCAGGACAGGCCCAAAACAAACCCTAGAAGTCAAAACAGCTGCCTACACAGTGCGCGTAACTTGTGTGCACGGTGGCGGCCACCTGCGCGCACAGCGCGCGCAGGTGGGAGGCAGGCACCGTGCACCACCTTGCGCGACAATCGCGCACAATGGCCGGCCATAGCACTGTAGCTGCGTGCAGCTATAGTGCACACAATAGCGCACACCGAGCGCAGCTACAGTGCGCGTGACGGCGCGGCGTGCGACGCCTAGAGAATTTTTTTGTTTTTATTTTTGAAATTTCGAGATTAGATGCAATACAGGTAGAAATTCATGTATTTACAGATCCGAGCCTATGCTCTGATACCACTGTTGGCGCATGGGCAGATCCGGATCCCGTTTCCCGGGGCACAGCGGAAGATTTAAAAATGGCACCGGGAACGGTCAATACATAATAACAAAACAACAATAAACATCCATAGGGTGTTTAATTGTGGTACCTTGCTGGCGTCTAGGCGCCTGGCTCCGACCAGTTTCACAGGAAAACCGGCACTTCAAGGTTGGCGGTGGTAGATCTCCTAATCCGGTCCACGACCGGAAACAGGACTCCTTCTTCAGCATACACTAGAAGACCTGACGAATTTATCACGGACGGAATCTCCTCTTCGCGGTGGCCGGAACGATTCCGACGGAAGGAGGCGGCGTCGCGTGGCCCACGGCGGGCGGCGCGTGGGGCGACGGCCGAGAAGAGGTTTTTGGAGAGGAGGTGGGCGGCTGGTATTAGGTTTTAAGATGCTTAAGTGTGTCATGCAACCCTAGGCACTCATGTATATGTAGGTGTGATGGGCTTGAACCGGCCCAATGGACATGGGGCGGGCCCACGTCGATATGAACATTCGGTTCAAGTACATCGCCGTGGCTCCATCATAATCCCGATCGACGATCAAATTGGACCTATCTACACAGTTTCCAAAACTGAGTATTATGATGCGAAAACAATTTTTAAGACCACCTATTCCAAAATTGCAGTTTAGCCCCTCCAAGTTTCAAGGATAGTCAAACTAGCCCAAACTTTAGGGAAATTGCAATTTTACCCCTGTTGACTTTTAGGAAGTCGCACTCCCTAAATTCCTCCTCCTATGCTCAACACATTGAGCTCAATTTCCATGCGGGAATCTTGAAGACAGTACTTGTGTGACCCTCAATGGTTCATGGATACAGCTAGCCGTGGGCTCACAACCATTGCGACTCCGAAATCACAATTTCGGACTGATCAATCGGATCATGGTGAAGCGTCTAGCAACATCGCCCATGATCCCCTAGGTATCACTGATAGTGCCTGCAAGAACCAGTCGGTCATGGTTAGCGTACAGTACGATCCTTTCAACACATATATCCCGATTAGATCAACGATCATCGGTATATCGAGAGTCGCTAGAGATCCAATAGCTATGCATACATCTTGGAGATCAAATAGTGTCATCGCGTGTGTTACTAGGTAAACCCATTTACCTAAAACACATCTAGTACTCTGGCCAGAGATTTATCACACTATTATCTCCTCAGATAGCATAGGATATCCACGCACAAGGGCGAGCGGTGAATCCTCGACAACGAAGCATCGACTCCTACATGCATCGGGACCTCACCCAATCCCGCCACCTAATGACCCCATCAGAGTCGGTAAACGGGTCAAAGTGAGGCACCTATCATGTAGAGTCTCAATGACGTTTCTGTTGGGGACCGGTGGCGGATCCGGATCCCGTCTCCCGGCGGCGCAGCGGAAGTTTAAAATAAAGCGCCGGGAAACGTTCAATAAAATAAAATCATGCTATAAACCATTCATAGGATGATTAGTAGATTACCTTGCTGGCGACTTGCGCCTTGCTCCAACCGGAATTACAAGAAGACCGGCTCTTCACGGTAGGGGGCTGTAGATTCGTCAATCAGGTCCACGACCGGACGGGAGACTCCTTCGTCAGTCTGCACTAGAAGGCCTGACGAGATCAACACGGACGGATCGAAAAGTTGCCGGAGCAACTCTGGCGAGGGGCGGCGACGGAGGCGTGGTGGCCGACGGCGGCGGCGGCTAGTGAGGAGAGGGAGGCGGCCGAATTGGGTGCTCTAGGGTTTAGAGTAGTGTGGTAATCAATTCATTAAGCCCTAATCACATTAGTGTATATATTAAATATACTTGGGCTTGAACCAGCCCATTGGACTTGGGTCAGGCCCAAGTCCTTATATGAACATTCGGTTCGTTTAATTCATTACGGTTTCATCATAACTCCGATCGACGATCAGATCGGACTGATCGACCCAGTTTCCAAAACCTAATATTATGATGCGAAAAACGATTTTTCAGATCACCTAGTACAAATGACAGTTTTGCCCCTCAACAGTGGAAAATCACGATTTGACCCCTGTTGACTTTCAGGAAGTCGCACTCCCTAAAATCCTCCTCAAGTGCTCAACATATTGAGCTCAGTTTCCATGCGGGAATCACGAATTCAGTACTTTTGTGACCCTCAATGGTTCAGGGATACAGCTAGCCGTGGGCCCACAACCATTGCGGCTCCAAAATCACAATTTCGGACTTGCCCAACGGATCATGGTAAAGCGTCTAGCAACATCGCCCCATGATCCCCTAGGTATCACTGATAGTGCCTGCAAGAACCAGTTGGTCATGGTTAGCGTACAGTACGGTCCTTTCAATTCATATATCCCGATCAGATCAACGACCATTGGTAAATCGAGAGTCGCTAAAGATCCGATAGCTATGCACACATCTTGGAGTTCGAATAGTGACATCGCGAGTGTAACTAGGTAAACCCATTTACCAAAAACACTTCTAGTACTCTGGCCAAAGACTGCAAGAACCAGTTGGTCATGGTTAGCGTACAGTACGGTCCTTTCAATTCATATATCCCGATCAGATCAACGACCATTGGTAAATCGAGAGTCGCTAAAGATCCGATAGCTATGCACACATCTTGGAGTTCGAATAGTGACATCGCGAGTGTAACTAGGTAAACCCATTTACCAAAAACACTTCTAGTACTCTGGCCAAAGATTTATACACTATCGCCTCCTCAGATAACATAGGATATCCACGCATTTCTGCGAGCGGTGAATCCTCGACAACGATGCATCGACTCCTACATGCATTGGGGCCTCACCCAATCCCGCCGCCTAACGACCCCAAGTGATTCAGCAAACAGGTCAAAGTGAGACGCCTATCATGTAGAGTCTCAATGACGTTTCGAGTCGTGAGGACTAATCAGTACAACCAAGACCTCGGACTTATCCACTCGACAAATGGTAACCACTTGGAAAGTCCGAACGAGGGTAGTTCGATAGATCACCAGGTCACTATCCATCTGCATGCTCAGAACATCACAATGTTCCCTACCAATGAAACATGGTACTTTGCATCGCAGATGCTAGTCTCGAGCTCGGGCGGCCTTATCCTCGTTTTGACGGCCCAATCGACTAGGAACGTGTTCAGAATACACAGTGACTATTAGATGTGTTTCATGATAGCCGTCATACCCACTATCACATCTAACATACACTATAGTGCATTCTAGGTCTTTACTCAACGCAATTGTTAATCAGTATATCATATATAAAGATCATTTCATACAAGAGTCTATGAACCCACACGCCACAAGTTGGCTAGTTGGGCATCTACTCTAACAATCTCCCACTTGCCCTAAAGCCAACTACTCATCAGACGCAGTCCCATCGTTTCGCGATGTTTTTCAAACAACGGTCCTGACAAGGGCTTTGTAAGTGGATCAGCAAAGTTGTCCGCAGAGGCGACTCTCTCAACTGCTATGTCACCTCTAGCCACAATATCCCGGATTATGTGGTATTTCCTCAGTATATGTTTGGATCTTTGGTGAGACCTAGGCTCCTTTGCTTGCGTAACGGCACCCGTGTTGTCGCAGTACACTGGGACTGGACCAACTCCATCAGTAATGACGCCCAACTCTTGGAAGAAATTCCTTATCCAAATCGCCTCCTTAGCAGCAGCTGATTCTGCGATGTACTCAGCCTCAGTGGTTGAATCCGCGATGGTGTCTTGCTTGGAACTCTTCCAAGAGACAGCACCACCATTGAGCATGAATACAAATCCAGAGGTTGACTTCGAATCATCCACCTTACACTGGAAGCTAGAATCAGTATAGCCTTCAAGTTTCAGTTCACCACCCCCATAGACCATGAACATATTCTTAGTCCTTCATAAGTACTTAAGAATATCCTTCACAGCCTACCAATGCAATTGGCCGGGGTTGGCCTGGTAGCGGCTCGTGACACTCAGAGCATATGCGACATCCGGTCTAGTTGAGATCATGTCATACATAATACTACCTATTCCCGAGGCATATGGCACACGTGTCATACTCTCTATCTCCTCATCAGTCTTCGGACACATAGACTTAGATAGATTGACCCCGTGGCACATGGGTAGGTGTCCTCTCTTGGACTCTTCCATAGAGAACCTCTTAAGTATGGTATCGATGTAGGTGGCTTGGGTGAGTCCGAGCATCCGTTTCGATCTATCCCGATAGATCTGTATTCCAAGAATATAGGATGCTTCACCCATGTCCTTCATCGAAAATCTACTAGACAACCAGACTTTAGTTGACTGCAGCATTCCTACATCATTCCCAATGAGTAGAATGTCATCAACATAAAGTACAAGGAATGTCACAACGCTTTTAACTACCTTCTTATATACACATGGCTCCTCGGGATTCTTGATGAAACCAAATTCCTTAATTGTTTCATCGAATCTCAGGTTCCAACTCCTCGATGCTTGTTTGAGACCGTAGATCGATCTCTGGAGTTTGCATACCTTATGCTCGCTTCCAACAGATGTGAAACCCTCAGGCTGCGTCATATAGATCTCTTCCTTAATGTTTCCATTAAGGAACGCAGTTTTCACATCCATTTGCCATATCTCATAGTCGTACAATGCGGCTATGGCTAACAAGATTCTAATTGACTTGAACATTGCGACTGGTGAAAAGGTTTCATCATAGTCAAATCCTTGCCTTTGAGTGTAACCTTTCGCGACCAGTCGTGCCTTGTAGGTAATTATCTTACCATCAGGTCCAAGTTTCCTCTTGTATACCCATTTTCACCCAATAGGAACAATTCCTTCGGGAGGGTTATCAAGAGTCCAAACTTGGTTCGCATGCATTGAGTCAAACTCAGACTGCATCGCTTCAAGCCACAAATTAGAATCAGCATCGGAAATTGCCTCCTTGAAAGTTCTTGGATCAGATCCAACAACTTGATCACCTTGATCATCTTCAAGGAGAAAACCATATCTCTCAGGAGCCCTAGGAACCCTTTCGGATCTCCTAGGTGCGACCATTTCTGGTACTGGCTCTGGAGGTGCGGGAGACTCACCTGGTACTTCAATTGGATCTCGAACCTCTTTGAGTTCTACCATTTTGCCCTTTCTATCAAGTAGAAATTCCCTTTCCATAAAGGTGGCATTTCTAGAAACAAAAACTTTTGTTTCACTTGGATAGTAGAAGTAGTATCCAATGGAATTCTTTGGATACCCAATGAAGTAGCATAAGATGGAACTCGTATCCAGCTTATCTGCCACTGTCTGCTTCACGTAAGAAGGACATCCCCAAATCCTCATGTATGAGTACTTGGGTGGTTTGCCCATACATATCTCATACGGGGTCTTATCCACTGCCTTGGTGTGGACATTGTTCAACAACATTATCGCCGTTTAGAGCGCATAGCCCCAAAACGAGGTAGGAAGCTCAGTGAAGCT